>VZRN01004913.1:140619-153969 GCA_013397935.1 Dasyornis broadbenti | reverse complement strand
TTTTTTTTTTTTGCCAGCTTTTCTTTAGGAAGAGCTGGGAGGGAAGGAGGAAAACCAAAGGAGTTCATCCCAAAGGTTTTTTTTTGATTCCCCTCAGTCTCTTCACATCCACATCAAGATTGTTGGTCCAATATAGCAAAATATCTGGAGATGGTACTGAAGGCAGCGTGAGAAAGCGACTGGGGATATTTTGGGGATAAAGGAGGGGAATGTGTTTTCCTCAAGTTCAGTGCTGCCTGGAAGAGCCGCTTAGAGCTTTGTACGCAAAATGCCCCAGGAAGAAACGAGCAGCGTTTTATGGGGTCCCCTAAACCCCCTCTCAGCGCCAGAAGCAGGGAGTGCAGCCAGCTCCAACCTGCGAAAACTGGGATTTCACAATCGCACCGTGTGTGCTGCCCTAGCAGGTCGGTACATAAACTGCTCCAGTGAAACATAAACCATCTCTCCTCCTCCTCCTCCTCCTCCTCCTCCTTCTCCTCCTGGTTTGGTGTCTCTGCTGCTGGAAGAACGTGAGGGCCTTGATGGGCAAAGTGCAAGGGCTCCGGGAGCCCGTGACAGCTGAATTTTGCAAATTAAGGATGCTTTGTTCTTTGTCTGCCCAGGCGTGAGTCAGCCTGGAGAGCTGCAGGTATTTGTTCAAGAGGGAGACTCCATTCCACCCCCATCCTCCTCTTCCCTCCCTCCCCCCAGCGCCGAGGAGTGAAGAAAGAATTCAGCCTTGACCTTCCACTCCTTCGGCCGCCCTGGAGGAGCCGCCAGCATTGGTGCCGTGTCCTGCCCTATCTCTGAGTTTGTCCCAAAGCCCAGACGGGGACAGCGGGAAATATCAGGGACAGACAGGACAGGGATGGCAGGAGCTGAGGGGGGACATCAGGGACAGACAGGACAGGGATGGCAGGGAACTGAGGGTACCCTTGGCCCCGCTGTGCCCAGCCTGGGAGGTGGCACCCACATCCCTCTGGCCGGCACAGGGTCCCTGTGACCTGCCCGGAGACCTCGCTGCTCCCTTATTTTCCCTGAAAATCCACAGGGAGAAATCCAGTCTCTCTGATCCGGAGGGGAACCGCCTGGGGAATGCGGGAGCTTCCCTGGTGCCAAGCCCTGCCAGGTGACAGAGCTGCTGTGCCCTCCCCAGCCTTCAGCTGCTCCAGATCCCGCACCCTGCTCTCCTCTTTGCCTTCCCCTGAGCCACCCCGGCTGCGCGAATGCCTCCCAGCCATCGAATTCCCTGATCCCCGCGCTGCCGCCCGGGAATTCCTGCAGTCCTGGAGGAAGCAGGAAGGCAAGGCTCGCGTTCAGCAGAGCAGCCAGGGCACGGAGCTGAGCCCTGGGCTGAGTCAGAGCAGGTGAGAATGACCTGGTGTCACCCCGGCAGGGAAAGTTCACCTGCAACAACAGCTCGGGGGAGATTTCTGTGCTTTGTGCTGCCTCATTCCCCTGCCGGGCTCAGGTGGGTGCAGGGCTCGGGGAAAGCAGCAGGGAAATCGTGCCCTGGAAACACAGACACTCAGCTCGTTAACGCTGTGCGAAGTGCAATAATCCTGTCTCCCGCTGCCCCAGCTCCCGGGGGAGGATCCGGCCCACCCCAGAGCTCCTGAGCGGAGCTGTCTGCCTCTGAGCTGCCTGTCTAGACTCCAGACTCTGCTGCCAGCCGGGCAGAGCAGACACTTGTGGGGTTCAAGTTGTTTCACCCTAAGGGAGACATCCCAGCCAAGGCAGGAGGGTGAATCACAGCCCAGAACAGCTGTTTTTCTCCTCGATGGCAGAGATCCCCGATGAGTGTGTCAGACACAGACACAATCTGCAGATGGCTGAAAATGAATCCCGGCCCGGTTACACCTCAGAAGTTTCTCTTTCATGGGGTGAAGCAAGACTAAAGGAAATGGACAGAGGCTTCGTGAGCCAGCACCTGGAAATCACACTGAGTCACTGTTTGCAGACATGTGATGAAATCATGGAATCGTGGAATATCCTGAGTTGGAAGGACCCACAGGATCATGGCTCCAGCTCCTGGCCCTGCCCAGAGCCCCCAACAATCCCAGCCTGGGCACCCCTGGCAGCGCTGGCCAAACGCTCCTGGAGCTCTGGCAGCCTCGGGGCCGTGCCCATTCCCTGGGGAGCCTGGGCAGTGCCCAGCAGCCTCTGGGGGAAGAACCTTTCCCTGATCTCCAGCCTGAGCCTGCCCTGGCCCAGCTCCAGCCGCTCCCTGGCTACTGTCAGGTCACAGAGAGCAGAGCTCGGAGCTGCCCCTCAGGAGGAGCTGCAATCCCAGGGAGTCTCCCCTCAGGCTCCTCTGCTCCAGCTGGACAATCCAAGGTCCCTCAGCTGCTCCTCGTGTGGCCCCTCCAGAGCCTTCCGCATGCTCATGTCCCTGCTCTGGACACTCTCTAAGAGATTTAGATCCTTCCTATATTGTGGTGCCAAAGCTGCACCTTCCTCTCTCGGGCAAGGCCTCCATTCCCATGGGCTGGACCCAACCCTGCTGCTCCTGGGAGGGGATTGTGATCCCCTGGAGCCCAGCCCCAGACCTAAAATCCCATCCCATTCCACCCCTGCCATGGGCAGGGACACCTTCCACTGTCCCAGGCTGCTCCAAGCCCCAGTGTCCAACCTGGCCTTGGACACTGCCAGGGATCCAGGGGCAGCCGCAGCTTCTCTGGGCACTCCCGAGTTCCTGTCACAGTAAAACATTTCCAGCTCTGCGTCTGCATTTCAAGACAAATACGAGGCTGAAAGCTCCTTGGATGTGTTATTCCCACTGGAAAATCAACGCCTTAAAATAAAAGGAGAATTGAATGCAGAAGTTTCTGCAGTGCCCTGGGTGGCAAAAGGGTGAGCACAGCGTGGCCCCAGGTATCTCAGGTTGCTGCTGATGATGTGAACTCATTGCTCCATACCCAAGTCCTTTAGCCTAAAGATAAACAAAAAGCCCTCATCATTCTCTTTCCTTTCCGCTTTCACTGCTCCCTCCTCGTTTCCAGCATGAAAGCAGCGGAAGAAAAAGTTGCTCTCTGGAGCTTACAGTCATTTTATCCCCCACCAAACACTGACCTTGATGTGAACTAATTAGGACGGCAATAGATTATTAATACGAGCGGGTAAGGTGAGGTTTTGTCAGTATAAAAGAGGCCTTTGAAGATAACAGCCATTTCCACTTTCATGATGCCATCCCAAGTGCTCAGAAGAAAGCCTGGAAAGTAATAAAGGAGAATTCATCCAGGGGCACTGAGTCACCCTCCCAAACCCTTATTCAGGATGGCAAACGAAATCTGCCCGGATTCTTTCAAATTCCATCACAGATCAGGATTAAAAACAACTTTTGGTAATGAGCAGATCTCTGATGATCTAAAGACACCCCGGTTCATTTTAGTGAGGAAGTAAGTGACATATCAAATGCAACCTTCATACTTGAACAGCTGAGGTCACCTTGAGAGAAAGGATTCTGAGCCCTGTGGAATGAAACCCCTCTCCAGAGTGCAGCTTTGATTTACAAGGGGAGCTAAGGTCTTCTCCAGTATTCGTAAAGACAGGTGGACTTAGAACCGTGCACAGATTGGTTTTGGAAAGGTAACGGAGGAGCTGTTGCTCGTTATGGCCCTAAAACTAAAGCAGACTTGTTGAGAACTCTCGTAAGGGATCTGCTCCCCGAAGCTGTCAGGCTGCTTTGGAGGAGATCTGCAGAACCCAGATGGAAAATGAGTCAAGCCCAGAAGTATGTGCTGAAAGCCCCAACTCAGTGGCTTGTCAGGGGCAGTCAGGCCAGAAATCCATTTAAAATACCACTGGAGAAATGCTGTGCTTCCTCTCTGAAATCCCTTGGCACTCGGAGCGCAGCTGAGGAATGCAGCAGCCCCTTCCACCCGACCTGTGGCCATGGAAGGTGCCAGCAGAACATCAGCGGGACACCTCCCCTGATCCCCCTGGAGCACAGGGGCTGCAGGAGCAGAGCCGGAGGGAGAAGGATTGGAAGGAAGGGAAGGACTCGTCTCCATGTTCAACCTTTGCGGCAGTTGTGGGATGAGGGCTCCAGGCAGGCACTGGGTCCAGCTCAGCTTGAACATCTGCTCTGCTGGACACATGGGAATGTCCTTCTGCTGGAATTCATGGGATTCTGGAGTATCCTGAGTGGGAATAAACCCACAGGGATCATCCAGTGCCAGCCCTGGCCCTGCCCAGAGCCCCCACCAACCCCAGCCTGGGCATCCCTGGCAGCGCTGTCCAAACGCTCCTGGAGCTCTGGCAGCCTCGGGGCCGTGCCCATTCCCTGGGGAGCCTGGGCAGTGCCCAGCAGCCTCTGGGGGAAGACCCTTCCCCGGAGCTCCAGCCTGAGCCTGCCCTGGCCCAGCTCCAGCCGCTCCCTGCCTCTGTCCCTGGTCAGAACAAGCTGGCTGTAAATCTGAAGGGCAAAAGGCGCAAACAACAGGAGCTTTGAGGGTCAAAGTGCTCCTCTCTGGTGTTTCTGAAGGGGATGAGGAGCAGCAAATCAAATCAACCCACACAGAAGGCCGTCAGCGTCCTTCCAAAGCAAGGTGCCAGAAATGACAGCCCTGAAGAAGCAGGCAGGGGGCTGGGAATACTCAGGGATCAGTCCTGAACACGGACTCTGCATCAGGGTCTCAGGGCAGGAACTGCCCCCAAAATGGGGATTCAGCTGTGCGGCCTGTCAGTGATGCTGAGGTGAGAGCTGGGGGAGCTGCTGATGTCCCAAGTCCTGGACATGTCCCTGCCCCTTCTGGAGCTTTTCCTGTGGGGGCCTTGGGACAACCAGGCAGAATCCCAGGATCCCTGAGGCTGGAAAAGCCCTCCCAGCCCAGGGAGCCCAAGCCGTGCCCGATGCCCACCTTGTCCCCAGCCCAGAGCACTGAGTGCCACGGCCAGGCCTTCCTTGGACACCTGCAGGGATGGGGACTCCAAAGCTCCCTGGGCAGCCCCTGCCAAGGCCTGGCCACCCTTTCCATGGAGAAATTCCTGCTGCTGTCCAAGCTCAGCCTCCCCTGGCCCAGCCTGAGGCCGTTCCCTCTCCTCCTGTCCCTGTTCCCTGGCAGCACAGCCCGACCCCCCCGGCTGCCCCCTCCTGTCAGGAGCTGTGCAGAGCCACAAGGTTCCCCCTGAGCCTCCTCTGCTCCAGCCTCAGCCCTTTCCCAGCTCCCTCAGCCGCTCCTGGGGCTCCAGCCCCTTCCCAGCTCCGTTCCCTTCCCTGGACACGCTCCAGCCCCTCCAGGGCTCTCCTGCAGGAGCCAGAACTGGAGCCAGCCCTGGAGGGGCCTCTCAGTGCCCAGCACAGAGGGACAATCCCTGCCCTGCTTGGAAAGGACTGATCGGAAACTTTCCCAAATGTTGTGTCCTTCCATCCCTCTCCTCATTCCTGGTTTGTGTGCAGGTAGGTGTGACCAGCAAGGGTGGAGTGAGGAATAACAGCGTGGAAGGAAAGTTGTAATAATCCTGTAGAGAAAAGAAGTGTCAACACATGTCAAATGTTGCAAAACGTCCCGGTGTGGAAGGAATCAAGTAATTCCCAGTATTAACCAACAAAGTGCTGTTGTTTTGCCAGGCTGAGGAAGATTTCTCTTATGGAATGGGGAATACTGGATGTTTTATACAAAGAGCAGTTTCACTTTCTATTTTAAATAACTTAAAAATTGACCTTTAGCTACCAAAAACTTCTGGGTTTGAAAAATGCAGCTTGCTAAAACCTCCTTTGAAACACAACCCCGTGGCCAGCCTGTCTGCTCCGAAACATCCTGTAAAAGTCTCGTTCTCTGTTTGCAATTCTGAACCTCTGAAACATCACAAAGTTTTTAGAAACTCAGCTAAACGCGGCTGGAGTGGCCCCAAAGTGCTGAGCAGAGCAGTTCTGGGCAGCTGCGGCAAGGAGACTCCTAAGCCGTCGTGATGAGTAAAAGGAACTTTTTCCCATTTAAGAAACCATCTCAAAGCTAAACATAATCTTGATATGTAAGCAAATATTATTTAAATCAGAGTAAGGCCAAATATTTTTATGTTTAATTCAAAAATCCAACGCAATGGCAAAAAAACCAAGGTTACTGTAGATTAAATTGGTGACTTGGCCAGGGGGGAAAAAACTTCAAAAATAGAATTATTTTTATTAAATTGAAGTATTTTTTCTATCTGCCTTTCCACATTTAAAAGAAATCAGCAACATTTGGAAACAATTAGTTTGAATTCATCCAGAATTGTACATTTGCTGATGTTGTTTTGCAGTTGTTGATATTTTGAGGCCACCAGAGAAACAAAACAACACAAAAAACCCCCAAAAACAAACCAAAAAACCCCTTCATTTATTTGTGCAGCTCTTTAATCTGTTTAAATTAAGATGCTGCATTACTCATTTTTTCCCCGCCGTGATCCCAAACCCATCTACTCCCATGGGCACCTCCTGCCAGGGAACGAAATAGGAAAGGATTTATCCCCCTGTCCTCCAGCAGCTCTTCCCCATCGCCGAGCCCAGTCTGAACTCCCAGATAAGCCGAGCACGAGACACGAGGAGGCAAAACCAGACAATTACCCAGGCAAATGCTGGAAAGATTCGGGCCCTGAGGCCAAAATGCTGCTTGTGAAGGCTGCAAGAGCCATTCGTGCTCCCCACGAGCCCCGGCAGTTCTGGAGAGTGGCCACCAGTGGCCTGGGATGAGGTTTGGGGTGTGAGATAACATCGAGCCGCTGTCGGCGTTGCTCCCCCGGGGCCTTTTTTCGCTGGGTGCTCAGACAAAGGCGTGCAGGTACCGGCAGCAGCAGCAGCAGCTCTGCCGCCTGCCTTGGGCTGTGCTCCTCGCACAGTGAATCCTGGATTTGCCTGCCAGAGACCACCCCAGCCAGGTGCAGGGCTGGGTGCTCGGCTGGGCCGGTTAGGAGAGCAAGAAGTTGTGTTTTGGTTTAATTCCGCGCCTTTCCCAGCTCAGTGGGTGCGAGGAGGGTGGAGGGGCCTCACGCTCTCCTTCTTCCCTCCCTGCGTTCCTGCTCAGACGTTTTGGGGCAGAGAATGGAGGTTGCAGTAAGAATGACAGAGGCAGAGAATCCCAACATTTTTGAGGTTGGCAAAGATTTCCAAATTCATGGAGGCCAAGCCGTGCCCGATGCCCACCTTGTCCCCAGCCCAGAGCACTGAGTGCCACGGCCAGGCCTTCCTTGGACACCTGCAGGGATGGGGACTCCAAAGCTCCCTGGGCAGCCCCTGCCAAGGCCTGGCCACCCTTTCCATGGAGAAATTCCTGCTGCTGTCCAAGCTCAGCCTCCCCTGGCCCAGCCTGAGGCCGTTCCCTCTCCTCCTGTCCCTGTTCCCTGGCAGCACAGCCCGACCCCCCTGGCTGCCCCCTCCTGTCAGGAGCTGTGCAGAGCCACAAGGTTCCCCCTGAGCCTCCTCTGCTCCAGCCTCAGCCCTTTCCCAGCTCCCTCAGCCGCTCCTGGGGCTCCAGATCCTTCCCCAGTTTCTCTACATGCACAGATTAAATGGAAAAACACCTGCCCAGGACAGGTCTGCACCCCCTGTCTCCCTCAGCGGGGAGAATGACACACCAGAAAGGGCAGGAAAAGGTTCTTAAACATTCCAGCTTCCACAGGATGCACCTCCAAGACATCTGTGCTGCAGAACTGGAGGAGGAAGAGTGGCTGAAGGGAGACCACGAGGGCAAAGACGAACAACCAAGGCAAATATCCGATATTTAATCTAAACCCAACCTCAGACTGAAGCCATTCCCCCTTGTCCTGTCACTCAATTCCTCATAAATAATCTCTCTCCATCTTTCCTGTAGGTTCCCTTCAGGTTTGGAAATGTTTTCCCATCAGGAAAAGAGGGACAAGCTCCATCCCACTGTGTCTTGTGAGGAGACACCATTCCCTCAATCCTCCCTTGACATTTTTTTCCCTCCTCCCGACGAGAAAAATAAGTGGGATGCCAGCCTCCGGTGGAGATGAGTGCAACAAGGCCCTCATTGTCTCAGACAGGTGTGAGATTGGGATTGTCTCGGTGCCAGGAGCCCTGGTATCAGAGCCAGCTCTGGGAGCTGCAAACAGCCTCGGAGCAGCCCATAATCCCACTGCAGCCAGCCACTGCCTCGGCAATTTAGGGCTTAAGACACACACACACACCATAAATCAGGTGAGGATGTACCAGCCAAGCGTCAGCAACTTGGGCAGATGCCTGCAGACCGTCTGTGCTCATCAGACCTGGCCTCTCTTGCTTATTGGAAACATTTCTTACGATTTTTTCTTTTTTTTTTTTTTCCCCTCTAAAGAAGAGAGGCTGGGTGGAGCAGCCAGCTCAGACACATTTCCATTTGCCCTATCTTGCCCCAACAGCCCTCCTCTGCTTGCTTGTTGGAGGCAGCTCCTCTTGTAAAGTCACTTTATTCCGAGTGCAGGAGGGAAGGAATTACATCTTGGGGAAATGTTTAATGTACAAATACAAAAATCACATGGACGTGCCCTCAGTAGGCACCACCCTCCTGAAACAAAACCGAGCCCTGCCATGGGAGCTGGGGAGCCTCTGAACATGATCAAACAAGCTCAGGGATTAGCACAGCTGTTTGTCTTTTCTTTTTTCTTTTCTTTTCTTTTCTTTTCTTTTCTTTTCTTTTCTTTTCTTTTCTTTTCTTTTCTTTTCTTTTCTTTTCTTTTCTTTTCTTTTCTTTTCNTCCTTCCTTCCTTCCTTCCTTCCCTCCTTCCCTCCTTCCCTCCTTCCCTCCTTCCTTCTCTCTTTTTTCCCCATGGATATTTTCCCTTCACTTTTCCAGGAAAACCTGCTTCCACACTCTCTCCTCTCTGCCTTTACTTCCCTCACCTCCTTCAACTCAGTCCCTGCTCTTTTTCTGACCTTGATAATCACCCCAGGGAGGGCAGGACACGGCAGTGCTGGTGGCCTCCTGCTCCTCCTGCAGGCTCTGGATATGCAAGGGGATTGGATCCTGCACCTCTTGCTGCCCAAGGCAGGGGGAGGTGGATGCTGGAGACCACCCTGGACACAAGAACCTGGCAAAACCCCCCCCGGGATGGGTTAGAGCCATTTGAAATGTCTCCCTGCCTTTTCATGGAATCCCTGAGGCTGGAAAAGCCCTCCCAGCCCATGGAGGCCAAGCCGTGCCCGATGCCCACCTTGTCCCCAGCCCAGAGCACTGAGTGCCACGGCCAGGCCTTCCTTGGACACCTGCAGGGATGGGGACTCCAAAGCTCCCTGGGCAGCCCCTGCCAAGGCCTGGCCACCCTTTCCATGGAGAAATTCCTGCTGCTGTCCAAGCTCAGCCTCCCCTGGCCCAGCCTGAGGCCGTTCCCTCTCCTCCTGTCCCTGTTCCCTGGCAGCACAGCCCGACCCCCCCGGCTGCCCCCTCCTGTCAGGAGCTGTGCAGAGCCACAAGGTTCCCCCTGAGCCTCCTCTGCTCCAGCCTCAGCCCTTTCCCAGCTCCCTCAGCCGCTCCTGGGGCTCCAGCCCCTTCCCAGCTCCGTTCCCTTCCCTGGACACGCTCCAGCCCCTCCAGGTCTCTCCTGCAGGAGCCAGAACTGGAGCCAGCCCTGGAGGGGCCTCTCAGTGCCCAGCACAGAGGGACAATCCCTGCCCTGCTCCTGCTGGACACACAGGGAATTCCTGATCCAGCCCAGGGGCCATTGGCCTCTTGCCCCCCTGGGCACTCCTGGGCTCGTGTCCAGCTGTCCCCAGCACCCCCAGGACCTTTCCTACCAGGCCCCTTTCCCGCTTTTCTCCTTTTCCAGTTAACACAAGTGTTCACCTCTATCATGTGTGGCAGAGCAGCGCTTGTTTGCTGCTGGATTCCTCCCCCCATGAACCAATTAATCCTGAATTCAAATTTGCCAATGGTTTTGTGTGGAACATTGCTGATGTGTCTGGAGCTCTCAGGGATATCCAAGGCACGGTGCTTTGGAGCAGTTGTTCACAGGCTGGGTTGCGGAATGAGGAGCGTTGTTTAAACTTGGGATTTGGAAAATGAAATCCACCTTATGCAATGAGAACTGAAAGCATCACCAGCGCTACCCGTGCTCAGCCAGCAGTAAATCATCACCCAAATAAAATCAAGAGTTGCCTTTCACTGAGTGTTGTCTTTCCTACGGGCCAGAGTATGCAGGAATTCACAGGAGCTTTTCTCCATGCAAAGGAATTTGGGTTTCGTTGGTTTCTGTTGGTATTGATCACCTGAATTTAATCTGCAAGGAGATGAGGGAACCTAAACTGGCCAAATCCTAGATAAAAGCACTGACAATTGTAATTAAGCATGCAAGAGGCTGGGAGAGTTGGGATTGTTCAGCCTGGAGAGGAGAAGCTTTGGGCTGAGCTCAGTGTGGCCTTGCAGGGCCTGAAGGAGCCCCAGGAAACATGGAGAGAGACAATTTGCAAGGAATGGAGGGCCAGGACCCAGGGAATGGCTTCCCAGTGCCAGAGGGCAGGGCTGGATGGGATCTTGGGAAGGAATTGTTCCCTAGGAGGCTGGGGAGGCCCTGGGATGGAATTCCCAGAGAAGCTGTGGCTGCCCCTGGATCCCTGGCAGTGTCCAAGGCCAGGTTGGACACTGGGGCTTGGAGCAGCCTGGGACAGTGGAAGGTGTCCCTGCCATGGCAGGGGTGGCACTGGATGTGCTTTGAGGTCCCTTCCAAATCCGAGCAATTCTCTGGCAGAGGATGCAAATTCCAGTGGTTTCTATTCCAAAGTGTGCCCCCTTATCCAATCCCATTTCTGAGTACCTTACCAAAGACATTCCCAACATCCCTGAAAGTTCTTGAAGCTGAGCACTGAACCCTGGAAACTCCCAGAACCCCTGATCCCGAACTGAGCATTTTGCCACCCCAAGAAACCTCTGCCACAAACCTGGGAATTCACTGTTGGAAATCAAGCCCAACCTGAGAGCAAAGCCCCGATTTTTTCCAGGCCCTCTTTAACATCCTTTTGCTTTTCAATGCTTTCAAGAGCAGAGTTGCACAAATAGGACGGAAATGGTCAGCTGGAGCCTGTTTGATCACCTGATGTGCACTTCCCCGGGTCATTGATGGCCTCAGCGAGCACATCCCTGCCCATTGTTCCTGGCCTGTGAACAATCTCCATTTGTTGGGCTCATAATAGGCTGAATACACAAGGAAAAGTTAGGAATGAGTTTGCCAAGGGTGTTGTGTGTACTCAGGCACATAAAGGAGCCCTGTGAGCCCTTGCACCACGTGGGCTCATTGGGAACGATCCTGGTTGGTGCTGGCTTGGGTGAAAGGCCTGGCTGCACTTGAGGCTTTGAAAAGAGCCCCCCAAGCTGTGGATAAATCCCAGAATTAAGGTTGGAAAAGACCTCCAAGACCATGGGACTGATGCCCACCTTGTGCCCAGCCCAGAGCACTGAGTGCCACGGCCAGGCCTTCCTTGGACACCTGCAGGGATGGGGACTCCAAAGCTCCCTGGGCAGCCCCTGCCAAGGCCTGGCCACCCTTCCCAGGAAGAAACATTCCCAATATCCAATCTAAGCCTCTCCTGGCAGAGCCTGAGGCCGTTCCCTCTCCTCCTGTCCCTGTTCCCTGGCAGCAGAGCCCGACCCCCAACAACAGCTCAAGTTTGGAGATGTTCAATTCAGAACTTGAGGGAAAAGAACACCTTGAATTACAAAATCCAAGTGGCATCTTCTGGCACCTGGGCAGCACCAGGTGAACAAGAAGCTGTTTTCAGTGGGTGTTTGTTTTTAGGGTAAGGAGCCCTTACTTATTTATTTTTTGTTTGTTTTATTTACCATGGAAGGTAATTTGAGCTCTCGTATCCAGAGCTGGCGTGTTCTGCCAAGAGGGGATTAAAGAGGAGAACGCCGTGGAAAGAAACTGGGTTTGTCAGTAAAGAACTCGGAGAGATTTTATTTACCAGAGTTTTGCAATCAGCGCCTTTAATCTTCCTCACAACTGGGACACTCAAAGGCCAAGAAAATGCTTTGAGGGCCGGTGGGGAATAACCCCAAACCCAAGAAAAGCTCAAATGCTGAACTGTTATCAAAGACATGACCATGTTTGCCATCCAAAGTTCAGAATCATGGAATGGTTTGTGTTGGAAGGGATTTTTAAGAACATTTTTTTCCACCCCTGCCATGGCAGGGACACCTTCCACTGCCCCAGGCTGCTCCAAGCCCCAGTGTCCAACCTGGCCTTGGACACTGCCAGGGATCCAGGGGCAGCCACAGCTGCTCTGGGAATTCCATCCCAGGGCCTCCCCACCCTCGCAGGGAACAATTCCTTCCCAAGATCCGATTTAAACCTGTCCCCGGGGCAGGCAGGGAGATTTGCTTTAAGCACCTCCAGAAGGAGATGATTTCAGGTGGGATCAGCCCTGGCAAAGAGCAGTGAGCCGGACTGAGGCGTTTCCATGGAAAAGGAGGAGTCCCAGCAGACAGAAACGTCCCTGGGGTGGAGCTGCCACCCTGGAAGGTGCAGCCCCAGAAATGAGGAGGAGAGAAGAGCAGGCAGAGGCTCCATCTTGGAGGGGTGAGAGCGCTAAAGGAGCAAGGAGCGAGCCCGGGAAATTCCCTGGGAGAATCCTGGCAGGCACAGAATCCCTGCCCGGGGTCACAGAGCAGCTCCAGTGTCCCAAGGACATAACGGGGAAGGGACTGGGGCTCAGGGAGAGGAAGGGAATCAAAGCAAACAAAGCAGAAGGAATCACTGTGCAAGTCCAAAACTGAACCGGGAATTCTTGTCCCTGCCTGCCAGCTCCGCTCTCAGTACCCATCAGCTCTCCCGTGGTAAAAGACAAGGACTGATTAATGAAAATAAAACTGTGCCTGGGCATGAGCTGCCAAATTTTAGAGCCTCCTAAAGATTCAGGGAGAGGGTTTTCCAAAGGCAGCTCCGTAGCTGTGATGGATTTCTCCATGGTTTAGGTGCTTGGGCACCATCAAAACCCCTCCTGAAACGCCTTTCTGCTTCCTGAGTTTTCTTAAATGCTCCGGAAAAACCAAACTCTCGGTAATTTGCCTCAAAAAATCCCAGAACGACCGTCAAAGCTTAGAAAAACAATACAGATCTCTCAACTTCTCTGCTTGAAACTCAGGATTTCCTTTTGGTTACTTGGAGTCATCCTTGAGGATGCTCCACGTGGTGGGAAAATCGTGGGGGGAAAAAAAAAAAAAAGCAGCAGAAGAATTGTTGTAAGTGGAGGTGTTGCTCGGGGACTGAGAACATATTTGTTGCTTTATCTGCTGCTTTTTTTTAAATCCCAGGAAGTGCCAGGCATTTGGAATATGAAGATTGGTATCTTAAATATATCGACACTTGGAAATCTTGTGGATTAACCACCATTACATAACTCTTTCCATGAGTGCCTGAAGTTGATGGAAAAGCCAAACAATTTCAGCCCCCCCCTTTTTTTTT
>VZRN01004913.1:128541-140593 GCA_013397935.1 Dasyornis broadbenti | reverse complement strand
TTTTCCCCCAAGCTGGATGTGAGGAGGCCAGGGAGGCTCTTGAGCAAGGCTGGGGCTCTGGAGCTGGGAATGCTGCCTGGAACACGGGCAGGTGTCGAGGAGTCCGATCCTCACCGCGCTCTGCCCCGAGTGGGAGCAGATGAAGGAGGCACAAATCTGTGGCTGAAGGGAAGGAATCCCGGAGGAGCCGGACAGATCCCGGTGCTGGAAAGGCAACTGAGGCTCCAGCACAGGTGGGATTTATCCAGGGAATTGCTGAGGTCCACGTGGGAGTGAAGGAGCGCTGGGAGTCTGCAGGCAAAGGTTTTGTCATGGAGATACAACAGAGCAAAGGCTTGAGACTCATGGGATTGTGGAATGGTTTGGGTTGGAAGACCTTAAAAGTCATCTCATTCCAACACCAACCATGGCAGGGACACCTCCCACTGCCCCAGGCTGCTCCAAGCCCCAGTGTCCAACCTGGCCTTGGGCACTGCCAGGGATCCAGGGGCAGCCACAGCTGCTCTGGGCAACATCCTGAGGAACAATTCCTTCCCAAGATCCCATCCAGCCCTGCCCTCCTTCATGTTAAAATCATTCCTCCATGTCCTGTCCCTCCATGCCTTGTCCCCAGTCCCTCTTCAGCTCTCCTGGAGCCCCTTCAGGCCCTGCCAGGGGCTCTGAGCTCTCCCTGGATCCTTCTCCTCTCTCCAGGTGAGCACCCCCAGCTCTCCCAGCCTGGCTCCAGAGCAGAGAGAGAAGATTCCAAACCTTCTCCTGCCTGTCCTGGACAATTAAAGACACGTGAAGACAAATGAAGAGTATTGATTGAATGGAGGCAAATATGGGCTTGGAGAGCCTCTCCTGGGCCCTGCAGCCCAGCCACACCTTGTGTCCTGCACTTACAGAGCAAAGTTCATCTGAAATTCCATCCCTGTGTCTCTGACGGGCCCCTGGAAGACATCCAGGGCTGCTCTGCTCCTTGGGAACCATCTCCTCATTTCAAGCCTGAATTCATTGACAGTTTCCAGGAGAACAGCTCGTTCTGGAGCCAGCTCTGGCCTTCAGCACAAATGGTTCTGCTCCCTCCCTGATGCTGAACCTCTCTCTCTCTCTCTGCTGTGGTTAGTGACTGTAATTACCCTTCCTCTGCCCCTTTCTCCTGGAGAACGGAATCTCCCCGGCTCTGCCAACCCCTCCTTTAAATCCAGGCCTCGGTTCCTCGGTGGATCCCACCAAAGCTGTCTCAAATTGGCAAAATTGCTTTGTCGCCAGTTCCTCCCAGGGAAATCTCCCGGATTTGGGAAATCTCCAGATCTGGGATTTCCTCCGGGAAAAGAGAAGATTCCTAATGCTGGACGGTTGGAATTCCTGAGACTGCTCTCGTTCCTGGGCCGCTGCTGGGTGCCACCACCCCTCCGATGATAAAGGAACGGCTTGGCAGAGCTGGTGTGTGACACTCACTGGATTCTACCCCTGCCAAAATCAGTCTTTGGAGAGGATCCAGATGGAATTTCAGGCTTTACAAATCCCATGGAAGACGTGGCTCCTGCTGTAAGGAGCCCGATTCCGCAGGGGATGGGATGACTGAGTGAAAAATGACGTGGAGGGTCAGGGCCAGGGAAAAAACGGGCAATATATTAATGTATAATAATTATATAATAACTGCAAGTTATTTAGTTCTGTTCTGCACATCTTATAGGATCATGGAATGGTTTGGGCTGGAAGGGACCTTAAAGCCCACCCAGATCCATGGGCAGGGACACCTTCCACTGCCCCAGGCTGCTCCGAGGTGCCTCAGCCTGGCCTTGGGCGCTTCCACAGAGCTGATCTTGAAGGGCCCTTCCAACCCAAACCGTTCCGTCATTCTGTAAAACGGGAGGTTTATGTATAAATTTCTGGTAGGGACGTGTGAAAAAGGAGGGATTTATCCTCGGAAAATTTGAGTTTCCGTGGGACAGAATTCCAGGTGAATTGTTTTGTGTGTGCTCATCAGTTTGGAAGCAAACTGGTTTGTGACGCCGCAAACGGACACCAGGATGGATCCGCTGCCGATGACCCGTCAGAGGTGCTCCTTGAAGAGGAAAACTCTGGAAGTGGCTCGTGGAATTCCGTATAAACATTGTCTGCTGAGCAATAACTGCAAATCACGTCCTGCACTCTCGGGAAAAAGAGATTTCTCTCTGTAAGTGTTCCCTTTTCTGATAGGGCCAGTTGGAGCCCTGCCGGCCACACAGATTTGGTCGGCCAAATATTTTGGGAAAGCGTCAGCACTTCCACGAATTTCCTGTGGCTGTGGCACTCGAGCTCTGGGCCCACACCAAGGGGTGGCTTCAGCTCCTTCTTTTCATTTTTGATGGCTGCTGGAATTGGACGGAGCGGGAAGGAGGAAGATCATTTCCTCCCCCTTATCCAGAGCAGGCTCCTGGTGTAAATTCCCACTCCAGGAGAGGGAGGGGAGCTCCATGAAAAGGGATTTTCCCTGATCAGGATGGACACGACCCCAGTCGTGACGGGGAAACCTCTGGCAGAGCTGATGTGTGACAGTCACTGAATTTTATCCCTGTCAAAATCAGCCTCTGGAGAGGATCCAAATGGAATTGCAGGCTTCACAAATCCAGTGGAAATTAAAGGGGATCTTCCCTTTAATCAGGATGGACAGGACCCAAATGGTGGTGGGGAAACCTCTGGGAGTGGAGAGAACATCCAGAAGTGCTGGATCCAGCCCTGTCCAGGGGAGGAAGGAGCGGAGCCGAGAGGAAAAGTGCCAAGCTCAGGCAGCGCCGGCTCAGCATTCCGGGGAATGGACAAGTTGGGTTTTTAATCCAGTGGGAAGGGGATGATCCATGCGCAGGGTTAAAGACAAGGAGGCACCAGCGTGTCCAAAGGGAAAGGAAATACATCAGCGTTTAGGCTATTGCACAATGGGAAGAGCTGGAAAATCCCTGATCCTGGGAGGCTCTGGATCTGCTGGGGCAGGGGGCTACGAGAACATCAATCCTGATGCCCGAAATTGCCTGAAAACCGCATTTTACAGCAGCAAAATGCAGGGGCAGAACGAGAACCCCATCAAATTCCCTCTGAAATGCTGCAGATCCTTCTGATTCTGTAAATTACAGCTCATTAAGCTCAATTAGAAGTGGAAATATTAAAAATCGGGGCTTGATCCAGGCGGAGAAGGAACAAAGCCGTAGGAATTCCCTGGTTTCGATGCCGCCCTTGACTCCCCTCGTGCGTTTCAGCGGTTCCTGGGAACCCTGATAAACCCGGGCCGCGTTTTTTGCACGAGATCCCGAGAGCGAGGACCTTGAAATGTCTCTTAAACAAAGTGTGGAGCACCTGGAGGAAGACAAAAGCCTGGCTGGGAACGAAATAATCCCTCAGTCGTTGGGGTTTTGCGCTCATTCAAAGAGCTGAGCTTTAAATGATCTCCCTCGCTTGGTTTTCAGGGCTAATTCTCCCCTTAAAGATCTGTCAGCAGTTTTTATTCCAGCCTCTCCTTTCCAGGGATTTTAGATCTGGTCATAAAAGTGGGAGACTCAACATCTAAGGTTGCACAGTTGGTTTTTTTGGTTTTGTTTTTTTTTTTCTTTTCAAGAGCAAACTCAGGTATTTTAAGGCTATAAAAACCTAAAAAAGAACCAGGAGCGCGTAGGTGAAAGTGAGTATTTGTTTTCCCTAGAGAAAATAGCTTTATTTAATTTATTTTTAAACCTATGGGTAGTTAATAAATCCCCGGGTGAAAGCACCCAAAGAGTTGGAAAACGGTTGAGAATATTCCAGGCTGGATGGAGCTCAGAGCAACCTGGACCAGTGAAGGTGTCCCGGGTTGGTTTTAAGGTTCTTTTCCAACCCAAACCGCTCTGTGGTTCTGTGATTCCGTGAACATTTTTGGGGCTAATTCTAAAAAAAGAACTGAAGTTATTTAATTGCACACGGGTTTTGGATGATACTCCTAACCCCATTTATTTGCGCAATTTATTAAACTCCACATCAGCGCCTCCACAAGAATCTTCTTGGCCCGAATTTTCAAATATTTCTGTTGGCCCTGCAGAAAAATCCTACTGTAAAGGCATCCACTTATGGGAAACTCCCGAATTACAAATCTACCCGCTCTGGTTGACATTAACCACTGTGAAATCCGGAATTGCGGATTCAGTGGCTGCTCCGGCCCGGTGTTGGGAGAACCTCAGCCTTAACGCGCACGGAGATACATTTATATTGATTAGGAATTCGCTACAAACACACATTTCGAAGCTGAGCAGCCCCTCAGCACAGCTCACGTGGCTCTGCCTGGTTTTTTTTTCTCCCCTCTGCACAAAGGAAGGGGTGAGTCGAGGTCGGAATCTCCTTCTTCTGTGCGTGGAGGTCAAATCCTTTGACATTTTACACTCGGTTCTGGCTCAAAGCAATCTCTCAACTTAAACCATGTGGGGGAAGCTTTGCCTCCGCTCCCGCTCCCCTTTGGTCTGGGAATTGGCCACGGTTAAAACTTCCAAGGGAACAGGTGGACTTGGCTCCCTCCTTGTGATACGAAAGAAGCAGAAAACTCGATTAAAGCGATTTACGGGCTCTGAACTTAACTCTTGCCGTGGATTTGGATCCGTGACACAAAAGCTTCGCTGCTCCCGTTCAAGACTTGCTAAAGTAGGAAATTAAAGTGAACCTCGATCCTTTTCTAGCTGGAAACCTCCACAAATAAACAGCGGTTCAGTGGCACGGCAACCTGCCCCTTGCACTCCAAGAACTGCTCGGAGATGTCTATTTTAGTTTTGTAGGTCTTTTAAAGAACGAAAAGGGGCTGGGAGGAATAGAGGAACAGCTTGTGGATCCTCCTGGTGGGAGTTAAAGTAAAGTTTGAGGAGACTGCTGGGAATTCAGCAATGGATGGGGAGTTTGTGCCTTGTAAAAAGCACTTTGTGCTCTCTTCAGTGGGAAAGTTTCGCCAGAAGTGTTTCAGGATGCAAAATGGGTGGGCTGATGCAGAAATGGGATGTTCAGAAGTGTTTTGGTTTTCATGGAATCACAGAATTCCAGGATGGTTTGGGTTGGAAGGGACCTTAAAGCCCATCCAGTGCCACCCCTGCCATGGCAGGGACACCTTCCACTGTCCCAGGCTGCTCCAAGCCCCAGTGTCCAACCTGGCCTTGGACACGGCCAGGGATCCAGGGGCAGCCACAGCTGCTCTGGGAATTCCATCCCAGGGCCTCCCCACCCTCCCAGGGAACAATTCCTTCCCAAGATCCCATCCAGCCCTGCCTCTGGCACTGGGAAGCCATTCCCTGGGTCCTGGCCCTCCATTCCTTGCAAATTGTCTCTCTCCATGTTTCCTGGGGCTCCTTCAGGCCCTGCAAGGCCACACTGAGCTCAGCCCAAAGCTTCTCCTCTCCAGGCTGAACAATCCCAGCTCTGCCAGCCCCTCCTTCTCCCTTCCCTCCCTTGTTTTGGAGGCCTCTGCTCTGAAACGGAATCAACAAAAATTCTAATAAAAAGCAGTGAAATATCCCAGCTCCTTAGAGATCACACAGGAGACCAACCCTAACCCAATCCCCCTTGGAGCACCGAGGAGAAAATGATGGTGCTGGGGCTTCTTCCCACCCCATCCCTTTTTTCCTGCTGCGATAACACGACCTTGAGAAGAAGAGCCCTGCAAGTTAAAAGGGGATGGCAACAGAAAAACGAGAGAGGCTTCAGTCTGGGTTTTTTTTTCTCCTGACAGCCACTGCAAACCTCAACAAGGTCCCTCCTCAGTGGGTAACACACATTTGGGAGCAACGGGAAAGCGGAACCGGGAGAAGAGGAGGGTATCCATGAGGACACAGCCATGACTGAAACACGTGAAAATCCCGCCTGGAAGAGCAAAGCCCAGCGACCTCCTGCAGCTATTCCTGGAGGGAGCAGCTGCATCCAGGGCCCAGCGGGAAAAACCTGTTGGGATTTCCACAGGGAAGCAGGGAAGAGGGATCCTGGGTGTTAAACCTGATACTCAAAAGTGTTCCCAGGAAGCTGAAAAATGCGAGTCTGCCACCGATACCTCCACCCCCGCCTGCCCTGGCGGCTGAGCAGCCACAACAAAATCTGTTTTCTTTTACCGGAACGGAGCCACGGGCAGGAGAAACCCAACGTGGTTTGCTCTGCAAATCAGGGAGAGAAGTGAGGGGGCTGTGAGGGGTTGGATCCTTCACCTGAGCTGACCTGGAAGTGCTCCAGCCAGGGGAAGGAATTGGGTGTTGCTTCCAGTTTTTTTTTTTTTTTTGCTTTGTACAGCACGTGATAATTTGTTGATTTTTAGCAGTCGCAATCAGTAGGGTTTAGTAGGGTTGGGCTGGATATTGGGGAGAAATTCCTCCCTGTGAGGAAGGCAAAAATTGCCCACAGGATTTTGTGGCTGCCCCATCCCTGGGAGTGTCCCAGACCAGGCTGGAAGGTGCTTGGAGCAGCCTGGGATAGTGGAAGGTGTCCCTGCCCATGGTTTGGGTTGAAACTCAATGGTCTTTAAGGTCCCTTCCAAGCCAAATCATTCCCTGACTCTGTGATTCTCAAAAATACCCCAAACCCAGCAGATTGGCAATAATTCCACCGAGCCACAGACCCTCCAAGCCCTGGGAACAAAGGAAAGCACCAAATGTTGCCTCAGGTGAACGATAACATTTTCTGCCTGCAAGAAACAGCACCCTGCTCTTCAAAATAAATCCCAAAATAACTTATCCCGATTCCTGGTAACTCTTCCTTCCCAAAACCCCAGCAGAGAACCTTGACTGAGCCCATTTCATTCTGGCTGGAAGAACAGAGGAAAACTCCGATAGGAACAGCACCTGCTAAAACCAACACCGTCCCACAAACTCTTTTTCTGGGGGCATCTCTCCATGAATCCGCATCTTCAGACGAACAGCTCAGTGACCTGACCCACTGCCCGAATTTCAGCTGAGAATTTTAGCAGGGACAGACTCAGACCTGGTTTCACCCTGCGGGGAAATCAGACTCCTGAGTCACCCTCTGCAGGTTTCCGTTCCAGTAAAACCCACTGGAAAAGCAGCAGCCACAGGATTGCCGCCAAAGCCGCCTGTCCTGAGGGAGTCTCAGCCCTCGGGGATCACTTCTGGGGGGACGAAGCGCTTGGCAAAGCTCTCTTTGCTGCTGCCTTCCTGGGAAGGGCCAAAGCAAGGCGCTGACAGCATTTCCCTCTCCCTCCAGCACATTCATTGACGAATATCCATTGGGAAATTCCCATCCCCATGGAAAAAGGCCTGGCTTTGCAAGACGACAATGGCTCTCGAGGTGTTACGAGGCACGGGTGAGGATAACAAACCCCACGAGCTGTGCTGACGCTGGGAGGACACGGAACCGACCCCTTAAAACCTGCCAGGCTCCCCAAAATTCAAACATCCACTGGGGAGCCCCCCTTTCCACTCCTTAAAGGCTCTCATGAGTTAAAGACATCCAGGAAAAGATGGGAGCACAGCAGGGCCTGCGGAGCGTGGGGATGGAGGTGGGCGAGCAGGGGGAGGATTTTGGGTCCCATCGGACATCCAGCTCTAGGAGAGGAAATGCTGAGTTCAGAGCAGCAGCCAGGGCACAGGGAATGGGACATGGCCGTGTGGGAATTCCAGAGTCCAGCACTGCCCAGAGCAGCCCTTGGAGCGCCGTCCCCACAAAGCTCCAGGGCTGGGAGGGCACAGGGAAGGTCCTGGAGAGGCAGGACAGCACCAGGACACCCCCAGGTTCAGCCGGGAGGACCGAAATGACAAATTCCTACCTTCCACTATCATCCCTCCCAAACATCCACCGGGAAGCCCCTCTTTTCACTCCTCAAAGGCTCTCACGAGATAAAGGCAGCCAAGAAAAGACGGGAGCGCAGCAGGGCCTGCGGAGCGCGGCGACGGAGGCGGGCGAGCAGGGGGAGGATTTCGGGTACTTACCCTGAATCTGACTCTGAGGCTGAGGGTTAAAAGCTGTGCTGTGGTTCAAGGAGGCTCGAGGGTTGGGTGTGGGGGCTGGGTGGTGTGGGCTGACCCTCATGGCCGTGCGACGCAACTGCTCCAGCTCGCTCAGGCGCTCAGAAAAGGACAAGCTGCCGGGCTTTGTCTGCTCGTCTATTTTCTGGCGATGTCCTAGTGTGGGAGGGAGGGAGGGGGGGAAAAGATGAGAAAAGCTCACTTGGTACGCGAGGTCTGGTGGTTTCGGTTTAGTTTTGTGGTTTTTTCCTTGTTTGTTTCACCCCTAAGGCCCTGACCTGGGGCTGTCTGGGATTAAACTGGAATCGCCTCTCACGCGTTGCAATCTTGTCACGGGGCAGCCTGAGGTGTCCCCTAGGCTGGAGAACCAGATCTGCTGAGAATTTCGGGGCCTCCCGACCCTTCCCACAGTTCCTAAAAGGAGGAAATGCCCCCTGTGCTAAACCTGTGCTGGGATAACTCCTCAAAAATTCAATCCCAGGTTGTCACCAGGCAGCACAATCACCACAAGTGCCACAGGGCTATAAAATAACAAACCCAAGCAAATCCCGTTTTTAGATCCTTTTGCAGCGGTTTTGTGGCCAGGAAAAGGACAAAACCACCAGGAGCTGGCAGAATTGAGACTGGAATAATGAAGCTTCTCTTGGTGGCATCGGGAGCTTCGGGAATGTGAGGTCCCATCGGACATCCAGCTCTAAGAGAGGAAATGCTGAGTTCAGAGCAGCAGCCAGGGCACAGGGAATGGGACATGGCCGTGTGGGAATTCCAGAGTCCAGCACTGCCCAGAGCAGCCCTTGGAGCGCCGTCCCCACGAAGCTTCAGGGCTGGGAGGGCACAGGGAAGGTCCTGGAGAAGCAGCACAGCACCAGGACACCCCCAGGTTCAGCTGGGAGGACTGAAATGACAAATTCCTACCTTCCACTGTCCCAGGCTGCTCCAAGCCCCAGTGTCCAACCTGGCCTTGGACACTGCCAGGGATCCAGGGGCAGCCACAGCTGCTCTGGGAATTCCATCCCAGGGCCTCCCCACCCTCGCAGGGAACAATTCCTTCCCAAGATCCCATCCAGCCCTGCCCTCTGGCACTGGGAAGCCATTCCCTGGGTCCTGGCCCTCCATTCCTTGCAAATTGTCTCTCTCCATGTTTCCTGGGGCTCCTTCAGGCCCTGCAAGGCCACACTGAGCTCAGCCCAAAGCTTCTCCTCTCCAGGCTGAACAATCCCAAATCCCTCAGCCTTTTCAAAGGTCACAGCCCCGAGGCTGCCAGAGCTCCAGGAGCGTTTGGACAGCGCTGCCAGGGATGCCCAGGCTGGGATTGCTGGGGAGTCTGTGCAGGGCCAGGGCTGGATCCATGATTCCTGTGGGTCCCTTCCAATTCCGGACACTCCATGATTCTATTCTATGATTTTATCATTTCTGAACATTGGATTTGTCTCAGGACATCAGCTGCCTCATGGATCTTTGTGCCTCATCAATTCTCCTTTCCATCAGACACTGTCGCCCTGCCAGCAACGCCGGTCAAATCCCCAGCCCAGAGCTCAAGCATCTTTATTTTTCTCCTTGTTCCCTTGAAGAAACTGGGGAACTTGTGACAAGGCAAGGAGGAATGGCCTTAAGGTGAAGGAAGGCAAGGGCTGGATGGGATCTTGGGAAGGAATTGTTCCCTGGGATGGTGGGAGGGGCTGGGATGGAATTCCCAGAGCAGCTGTGGCTGCCCCTGGATCCCTGGCAGTGCCCAAGGCCAGGTTGGACACTGGGGCTTGGAGCAGCCTGGGACAGTGGAAGGTGTCCCTGCCATGGCAGGGAATGGAATGAGATGAGCTTCAAGGTTTTTCCAACCCAAACTATTCCATGATCATTTAAAAAGGTGTCATTATTTTTTTTTTTCCTTATCCACTGTGCCCTATTCTACACACCCCCTTAGCATTCCATCCACAAATATTCCAAAAAATCCCTCTCCCAATGTAGGATATCAGTGAATAAGCAGCAAAAGTTCTCTGCAGAGCCCTGCAGGCCCCTTCCTCTACAGAGAGCTCTTTCAAGCCACCCTGACAGCTCAATCAAGACACAGCCCCATTTTATGCACTAAAAGGAAAATGTGCATTTAAAAGCAGTTCCCAGTAGCTGCATTTCTAAAATTAAATTTTATAACTCGTCTTATGGTTCCAAATCTCAGTGGCTCGGCATTTCTTCCCGTTGCCAGGCCCTTTGGCACAGCTTGAACTGTCTCAGCTTCCACACTGTGCTGTAAATTATCCCAAGGGGAGGGGGAAGAATTAAAATGTAAAAAGACATATTATATAGCAGTGGTTTCATCATTAAAGAGACCCATTAGGGCTTAAAAAAAAAAAAAATAAATTAAAAAAAAAAAAAAAAGGAGATATTTTTAGACAGCNAAGGAGGGGAGAAGCAAAGAGAGATGAAAAGGACTTTTATCTGACATTCTGGTTGGTCAGGAGCAAATGCTGCATTTGTCAGCAGAGAAAAGCTGGAAGTTCCTCAAGCCTTGGGCTCCTGACCCTGGATGTGAACGCCAGCATGTGGAGTCACACAAGATGTGTAAAATACCTCATCCACGGGGATTATTTTAAGCTCCAGCAGGCTCAGCCCAGGGCTCACAGAGCCAAGAGCCACATCCTCCCAAACTAAACCCCGCACTGCCACTCGTCCCTGATTTCAGATTCTCCTCGGAATTCTCCTGCTTTTCAACGCGCGCTGGAGGCCAAGTCTGACCCTCTGCTGCCTCCCTTCCCTCCCACCTCTCCTGAATCCCACAAGCTGTTCCCAGGCTGAGGGGAGGATCTCTGCCTGTCCCACAGAATCCCAGGATCCCTGAAGCTGGAAAAGCCCTCGCAGCCCATGGAGGCCAAGCCGTGCCCGATGCCCACCTTGTCCCCAGCCCAGAGCACTGAGTGCCACGGCCAGGCCTTCCTTGGACACCTGCAGGGATGGGGACTCCAAAGCTCCCTGGGCAGCCCATTTGAATGTTTAACAACCCCTTCTGGGCCAAAATTCCTCCTGATGGCCCAAATTCTTTCCCGTGTCCAAAATTCCTCCTGATTTCCAAGATATCTCCATACCCTGCATCCACCAGGTGAAACTCCCGGACCCCTCCACCTCTTCCTGTGCTGCCCCAGAGCACCCAGCTGAATTTTGGGGGTGTTTCGGCCTTCAGCCTCCTGGGTGGAGTCTCTTCCACAGCCTGGGGGTGCAGGGGCGCAGCCAACATCTGTCTCGCCCCTCAGATTTGTGGAAATTCCACTCTTGTCCATGCACTCAGGGGAGAAAGATCGGCACCAAGTTCTTCCTCAGGAGAACTCTGCTGGTTTTGTGCCTATATTTTAATTTTGGGCGGGAATCACTCCGAATCAACACCAGGCAATTGCCACCTCAAGACGCAGCTCCAAAAGTGGCTCTTCACCTTGCCCGTCCCCGGTCAGAAAATCCAATTTCTCCTGCTCTGACTGCCCAGAACCTGTTTGGCACCAAAGCTCTGCCGAAGGGAAGTGAAGAGCTGTGTCAGAAAAAATGTACCAAATACAAACAGCTCTCCCAAGCCACTCCAAAAGCACAGGCAGGGCTTTGTGAGGGTGACTTGGATGTCGGTGTTTATTAGCTTCGCTTTGAAGTCACCCTCTGAGCACCTTGCTAGGGCAGGCAGGTCCTCCTCAGCTCCCCCCTGGCAAGGCCAGGGCTGTCATTAACCCTTTCTTCCAGGCAGTGACCCTGCGGCAACCACTCCGCTCCCAGCCCCGCGAGGTGACCACGAGCCCGGAGCTCCCTTTTCCAGGAGGAAAAAGAGCGGCAGGAAGGGGCTTGGGAGCCGGCTGGGTTCTGCTGAGCCACTCTGTGCCACAGATCCTGATGGAAATCGCTCCAGCTTCCAGCTGCTGAACGGAGACCTTGGCACTGAGCTCGCACGCGGTGGAACCGCTGCCTGCTTCCCCTCCCGGCGTCCCCAGAGTTTTTTCGGCAAGCAGAGAAAAGAAAAAGCAACGATTTCCCCCCTCAGGTTGCAGGGTCGGTGTTTGAGATGCTGGAATAAACAGGACCTGCAGCCAGCTTGGCAAAACCACAGGGTCTGGGGGCTTTTAGGTGTTTTGGGGTTTGTTTTTTTTTTT
>VZRN01004913.1:31746-62275 GCA_013397935.1 Dasyornis broadbenti | reverse complement strand
TTTTTCTTTTTTATCCCCTCCCCCCCACTTTTCTTTTGGGAAAACCCTCAGATCCCGCTTCTCCCAGATGCCTTGGCAAGGAATTATTTTTATTTTATTTCCAGAGCTGACGTGCCCCCACCCGTACCCTCTCCACAACCCAATTTTATAATAAACATTTCATTCGTTCAGCGACTTCCCCGCCTTACAGTGCTCCAGTGCACTCCCCATTAAAATCCGGATATTTCCCTAAACGTTTCCGAGCTTTTTTATCTCCCAGCCTTTCAAAACTCCCGGTTCTGCATTAAAATCCGGATATTTCCCTAAACGTTTCCGAGCTTTTTTATCTCCCAGCCTTTCAAAACTCCCGGTTCTGCCCGGCTGATGCTCCTCTGATTACAGCCGAGGTGGAGAATTCTCTTAAATGCCGGCCTGCAGAAACCTCGCTGCTTCAGCCCCCCCGAACCCCTTTTTGAAGATCGCTTAGCCAGCCCCAAAGAGGAGCGGGATTAAAGTAAAAACTCTCGTTTTCTCGCGGTCCAGAGAGCTGCTGCCGATTTGATTGTTTGAAGTTTTGCTGGGGACAGTGATTTTGGGTTTTCTTCCCGGAGGTCGGGGCTTGCGTTCTTTAATCAACACCGTCTGTTGGAACTCAAGCTCGGCAAGTTAAGCGCGGCTCTGTGTCCTACAAAACTCTGCTGAATCCTTTGATTTGGGGCGGGGATTTCGAACCGTGCAACGGAATTATCTTATCCCCTCTGGAGATCCCAGAAAAGGAGAGGCAAAAAAAAAAAAAAAAAAAAAAAAAAAAAAAAAAAAAAAAAGAGCTTTAGAGTCCCTGCGTCGAAGAAACTCAGATATTTCTATTTACGAACATGACCAAGCCTTTGCTGCTCGATTATGGTCGGGAGGGTTTGGAAAATTTCCTTCTGAAGGTGACAAAATGTGAATGAACACCACAAAAACCACATTTCAGTCACTTCTCCTCGCTGGTTTTACCATAAATGAAGCAATTTCACCTTCAACTCCTTCGCTTTCTGTTTTAACGAAGAGAAACTCCTCAGTGTTGAGGGTTTAGGGTTTAATCAGAGAGTGAAAGTTGAATTTTAGGGCTGTGTAGGGAGTGAGAGTTGAATAATCGGGGCTGGTGTCACACAGAAAACGCTGCAGGATTAAATTGCAGTTTAAATCGCAGGATTTAATTGATTAAATTTGTTCTAATGCACATTTTTCAGGCACAGTTTTGGAGTCTTTATTTTCAATTCTGTGCTTCCTGTGCCCACATTTTCCTGCTCAAACCTGCAGCGCCCCAGGTTCCGTTTAATCCGCAGGACTTTTTTATTTCTGGCCTCCAAACCCACCAGGGTTTTTGTTCCCTCGCCTTTCTGAATGGAAACACTTCCTCGTTTTGCCTCCATCGAAATCTGCTTCCGTGTTAGCATTCCTGAGCCTCCCAGAAAGTTAGGGATTGGAGGGGATTTTCGCAGGGGAAAGAAGAACAGAATGAACACCTGGAGTAAAAGAATAAGTAACTGGAGTAAAAGAATAAATAACTGGAGTAAAACAATGTTGGAGGGAAGAAAAAGAAACACTAAGTAATTCCAGAATAATTCTGGAATTATTCAAGGTAAAAAATCCCTGCCCAAGTCCTTAAAAATTGTGAGCTCTCCTCCAATCAGAGCAGAATACAAAAATGCTGATTGCAGCAGAAAAAGCACAAATCAGCCAAATTACTGCAAATTTCAACTCTAATTTCATGGAAGTTTTCCACGATCGATCCCAATTTTCCTGTTTGCATCCCCGGGGGTTTTTAGGGACCGCGTTGGAAGGACAAAGAAGTGACACCAAAGCCGTAAACTCTCCCCGTGATTTTGTGTATTTGGCTCAAATCGAAGCAGCTTGGGACTTTTGATTGCCTCAGCTTACAAAGCTCACTTTGCTAAGGATAACGATGATGAAAAAGATAACACAATAATAATAGTAGCAGTAATAATAATAAGAATGATAATAGTAAAGGTTTTGTAAAGGTGAAATGGCTTCAAACCAGGTTTTGGGATGAGTAACTCCCTGCTGGTGACCCTTTCCCTCGGGACACATCCCTGTGCAGGTGGGATTTGCTCTCCTGGCTCTGTTCCCCCTCCATCTCCAAAGGTGCCACTGGTGTCCCTGGGAATCCCCAGCCCTGTGGGACAATGGCCCAGCCCAGGAGTTCTCCCTCTTGGATTTTTTTTTTTTTCCCCCCCCCTTTTCCCTTCTTTTTGATTTAAAACGTTCCGGTTTCCAAGCTCCTAACGCTCGGAAAGCCACGCGGGAGGAAGGAGCGCAGACCGCCCGAGTCCAACCCCTTCCGTGGACATTTCATCTCCTGCTCCAGCACCAAAGCCCTCGCTCCGACGCCCAATTCCGTCGCTCCATGGCAGCTTTCCAGTTGGGATTCTCTCCCCTCTCCTTCCCTGTTTCTCTCTCCTCACTTGCTCCACTTCAAAATGCTGTGCCCAGGGGATTGATTTTGTTCTCCCTTTTCCTTTTTAAATGACTGTTCCCGCTCCCTTATCTCTATTTATCTCTGTTTATCTCTGTTTATATCTCTATATCTATTTATATCTATTTATCTCTCTCTCTATATTCATATCTATTTTTATCTCCATATTATCTATTTCTATGTATTTTTAATCTACTATTAATTAACTTATTAATCTACTTATCTATTTATCTAAATATATAAATATAGAAATACATATTTATATATTTCAATACATAGGTAAATAAATATATGTATTTATATTAATTTTAATCTTTATCTATTTATCATCTGTATGTAAAAATATATATTTGTATATCTAGCTAGATAAATAAAATTATATTTATATTTATATTTATATTTTTAATTTTTAATTTTTATTATTTTTTATATATATATATGTATAAATATAGTGCCAGCCGTTCTTGCCCAGTTTTCCCTGGAGGAGCCAGGACAAGGAGATGGATAAAGGCCACACATCCCCCGTGTTTCCAGATATCCCCAAAATGCCGGGTTTTGTTCCCAAAAGGAATCATTTCCTGCCTTACAACCCCATTTCTATTCCAGTGCTTCCGGTGCGCCATCACGGTGCAGTATCCAGGTTCTGGGATTTGGGAAGTGAGCATTCCTCATATTTTCAGTTCCAATGGGTTTTGGATATTCCATGTAAAATACGGAATAGCGGAAACCAGACTTGGAGCAGCCTGGGATAGAGGAAGATTCCCTGCCCATGGCAGGGGGCTGGAAACAGCCGATCTTTAAGGTTCCTTCCATCCCAAATTCCTTCCCAATATCCCACCTAAACCTCTCCCGTCTCCACTCTGCTCCAGCAGGAGCCTTTTGTAGCCGCAACTGCAACCAAAACCATCGATTTTACAGAGAATCCAGAGCTCTGGGAATTTCTCGGCAAAACCCCCTCCCGCACGCCCATTTCCCCAGCTCCGCTTTGCAGGAATTCCTGGTGTGGGCATGGGTGTAAAAAGCTGGGGAAACACGAACAGCAAAGAGAGGAATCTTTGTTTTGCCTTTTGGTCGGAAAGGAGAGGGAATTCTGCCCTCAATACACCGAGAGAACGAGCAGCACCGCAAGGGAAGCGCTTCTGGAGTCTGCTTTTCCCTGGCTGTGGAAACACAGATCCGCAAATTCCTTTGGAAAGCAGCTGCCGCGTGGGGCAAGGCGAGGGCTGCACGTGCTGGGCCACGCTGGATCCTCAGCAGGGATTTTCCTGCTCTTCCAGCACTGGGAATTTTCCCTTCCCACCTCTGAGGGTGGCTCCCATCAGCACCTGCTCTGTCAACGACAAAATTGCTCCCGATTTCCTGTGTCTCGCTGGAGCTGGGCCCAATTTGGGATAACTCAGTCACTGGAGGAGGAAAAGCCTCAGCTGGGGCACAGAGGATTCCTGACATGGAAAACATCCCAGTTTTCCACGGGGGAGCAACTCCCTGGAAGTGTCCAAGGGCCCGGAGCAATCTGGGATAGTGGAAGGTGTCCCTGCCCAAGGCAGGCTGGGGATCGGAAAACCTGAGCTCCATCCCAACCCAAAACATTCCATGATTCCCTAAGCTGTGAGTGAAACAGAATTATCTTTCCACTGAAAGTTGTCCCCAGGGGCCACATCCAGACTCCTCCTGAGCACTCCCACACACAGGGACTCCAGCACCTCCCTGGGCAGCTCATTCCAAGGCCTGACCGCTCTCCCAGGGAAATTTTCTTTCCCGATCTCCAACCTGAGCCTCCCCTGGTGCAATCTGAGGCCGTTTCCTCTCGTCCTTTCCCTGCCCCTCCTGTCAGGAGCTGTGCAGAGCAGTGAGGGCCCCCCTGAGCCTCCTCTGCTCCACACTGAGCCCTTTCCCAGCTCCCTCAGCTGCTCCTCCCAGGATGGGATTTCCAGCCCCTTCCCTTCTCTGGCCACGCTCCAAAGAAACTCCCAGCAGAAGGAATTCCAGACCCTTCCCCACAGCCTGGTGGGAGATTCCCTCCAAGATTCCATCCTTATCACCACAAAATTCCGGTGAAGATCCCCCTTTGCCCTGTGGCAGGCATTTTTGGGCATACAAAGCTGAATTGTTGGGATGGAGTCATTTTTGCCCTCAGGATCACCTGAGCGAGCTGGAAACGGATCCCTGGTGCTCCAGGAGCTGAGCACGGCGCCATCACCTCTCCCTCAGTCCCTGCCTCCAAAACTGGTCAGAAAAAGACCAATTTCTCCATTTTTTTTGGATAGAATTTCTCTTTTGTCCAAGCACTCGTAGGTCTTGCTGGCGCTTTCCGAGGGGAACCGTGCCACTGACCCATCTTTACCTCCAAAGGCTGCCGAGCTCGTTGGCCACCTCAAATTAACACGACATGACTCAAATGGAAGGCTGATGTAGAACACGAGGACGCGCCGCATATTCAGGAATTAAAAATCACCCCGGCAGCGCGTGAAGGAAAAGGTCATTCCCACAGAGCTGAAATCCCCCAGGAACCTCAAGGCTTCGCTGGGAGCGCTGATGGAGGAGCGTTAACGAGCTTGCAGAGATGTGGTCAGGGCTGACCACCAGCCCTCAGCCCTCAGCTGGGAAATTATTGACAGCTTTATTGCTTATCCTTGTAGCGGGCAGGAAATGAAAAGCCTCTCCCTAATCAAGTAATTGCATTAAGCAACTGCTGGGGAACATTTGGCTGCCCTGCTTTAACAGGCTCCAAGTGGAGTGGGTTTTCGATTTGGCACCTGTCAGGAGCGGTTTCGGTCACGTTTGTTTCTGGAGTGAAAGGATGGTGTTGGCCGCTTCTGCCCGCGCCAGGAGAAGTTTGGGGTTGAGTCGAGCGGAAAATGCGGGACAGGGGAAGCGTGGGCAGTGCTCGGAGAATCTGTGAGGGGAAGGCGAGGAAAGGGGGTTCTGGGGAGGATGAAACACTGAGCAGCGGATCCAAGAGGAAAGAGATTTCTGGGGAGGATGAAACACTGAGCAGTGGATCCAAGAGGAAAGAGATTTCTGGGGAGGATGAAACACTGAGCAGTGGATCCAAGAGGAAAGCAAGGAATGGAATTTCTGGGGAGAATTCAACACTAAAACAGTGAATCTGGAGTAATAATAATAATCGCAATGATATGAAAACCAACCCAACACCACCAAATGGTTGTAACTGAAGGCATGCAGTTCCTGGAAGATTTTGGACAGTGAGGAAATTTCCCTTCCCTTCCCTTCCCTTCCCTTCCCTTCCCTTCCCTTCCCTTCCCGGAACCTTCCCGGAACCTTCCCGGAACCTTCCCGGAACTTCCCTTCCTGGAACTTCCCTTCCCTTTCACTTTCCCTTCCCCTTTCCTTTTTCCCTTTCTGTTTCCCTTTTCCTCTTCCCTTTTCCCTTTTCCTCTTCCCCTTTCCCTTCCCCTTCCCCTTCCCCTTTCCTCTCCCCGTGTCCAATGGTGCACCAGAAGGAGCCATGGTGCCATTGCCTCTCTGAATGATTTTTGGAAGGCAAGAAGCATCCAAAAAGTTGCTCTGGTTCTCCAGGGTTGGTTTTGGTGCCTGAGCATCCCCAGGATTTCCTGCTGGATTTGGCCAGAGCTCTCCAGGTGATTTTCCTGCCTGCGGTGCTGTTTGGAGGGATGGAATGGTTTGGCTTGGAAAGCCAAAACGCCTTAAAAAAACCTTAAATCCCATCCATTCCCACCCCTGCCATGGCAGGGACACCTCCCACTGTCCCAGGCTGCTCCAAGCCCCAGTGTCCAACCTGGCCTTGGGCACTGCCAGGGATCCAGGGGCAGCCACAGCTGCTCTGGGAATTCCATCCCAGGGCCTCCCCACCCTCACAGGGAAGAATTTTTTCCCAAGATCCCATCTATCCCTGCCCTCTGTCAATTTAAAACCATTCCCCCTTTTCCTGTCACTCCACGCAAAGTCCCTCTCCCGCCTCCCTGTGACCCCTGCAGGCACTGGATGTGACGGGATGTGGAATAACGACAAGAAAAGTAGGAACGGAAACAAGTTTCGGTGTAAAACAGGGAATAAAAACCGGGAACGTCCAAAACCCCGTCCATGTCCAGAGCTTTGCCAGTGGATGCCCAGAGCTGCCCCAGCAGGACAAAGACACCTCAAGCTGGCCCCAAGCTCAATGGTTCAACCTCCAAAAAGTCCAAGTCACCCCAAAAGGGCCCAGGAGCTGAGCCTCGTCCCGCCTGCCAAAAATCCAAATAACCCAGGAGCCCTGCTGGGAATCCTTGGTTGTGTCCTCACTTCGCTGGAAGAGCTTGTTTAATTTTTTCCAAAAAAAAAAAAAAAAAAACAACAAACCACAAAACCAACCCATTAAAAAAATATTTTGGTTACAACTAAAAACGGCTCTGAGCCCCTTTTATCATCATTCTGCTTTCTTATTTACAACAGCAAAGCTGAATATTCCCCCTGAGCTGCTTTTTCAGGATTTTGAGGGTGTCTGGCAGCTCTTGAGTTCCGTTTTCCTGCTCTTGCGTTCCACGCTCCGATGTTTCCTCCTATGAAATTGTCCCTTCTCCAGCCCAAGGCGTGGAATTTAAGTATTTAAAGCTGAACTTGGAATGCACAGGGAAAAATAAAATTGCTAAAAAATATCCTTTTCTAATGTATTTTATTCAGGACGTGTTTTCTACAGAGTTTTCCTTTGATTTGTGGGATTTTTTTTGTTTGTTTTTTTTTTTTTTTTTAGCAGCTACATTTCTGTCCTGAGCAAGGAATTATTTGGGAATTTTTAATCAGCAATTAAGTCCGTAAGGATTCCGGTTGGGAATTCAACTGCTCCCATAAATCCATCAAAAATGAAGTTTTGAGAGCAGGCCCAGCTACACCCCCCAGAATCTCTCCTGAAAATTAGGAAAACCAGGGATTTCCCGGTTCCACCTGCACTTGTGGGCAATATTTGAGGAGAAAAAGACCCACTTTGGTTCTTCACCAAGCATCAGATCTCCTTCCTGCCTTGAGGAGAATTCCCAAACTTCCAGAGGGGAGACGTGGAGGAAAGGCAGGAGGGGATTTTTGGAGGAAAGCTGATCATTTCCACAGGTCTGGGAGCCTCAGTGGGATTTTTTTAAAGTGCATAACCTGATTTTTCAGAAGTCATCTTTTTGGGGATGAAATTTAGGCACGATCATGGAGCCATCAAGTGTGTGGTTCCCTTCATTAAATCGAGCATGGAACGAATCCTGAATATTCCCAGAAGAAAACCCAAAGTGCTCCCAAAAAAATTCCCTCGGAGGACGGAGCGCCCAGCTCTCTCCTTTTATATGATGGAGCCACTTGGTTCGCAAAGAAACTCCAGTAATTTGTGTATTCCCGGGAATTCAAACCTGTGGTGGTGTTAAAAATAGCACGAAAGGCATTCCTAGAGGAGAAAAAAGGATTCCTGGATGATTTTTGTTTGGAAGGAGATGATGATTGTGGGGAATGTTTACCACGCGTTCAACATTCCCGGTTTTGTAAAAGCTGAGACGTTTCTGAGGAAAAACATTCCAGGAGAGCAAGGGAATTCTCTGGCAGGGAGCACAGCAGGGCGACAGACAGGCAGAATTTGGGGGAAAAAAACCCCGAAATTCCATAAGCCCAGCTCCACTCCTAACAGCTGATTCCAGCTCCTTCCCGAGGCAGGAGGAGAGAAGGCGGAGATGAAAAGAGGAAATCTCGGGAAAGGAAATGAAAAGAGCTTTATTAGTGAGGTTCCTCTCCTGCCTGACCCAATTATCAGATTTTGCATTTAAGTTTAAGACAGCAGATCAAACAACAAGAGCCACTTTGTACTCCTGCCAGGAGCCCAGATGAGATCTCTCAGGGACTCTCCTGCATGCCAGGAATAAGAAACTCTGCCTCTCCCCAAGTATTTTCTGTCTGCATATGGAGCAACGTGGAAAAAAAAAAAAAAAAAAAAAAAAAAAAAAAAAACCCAACTACCGCCCCCGTGTCGAAGGCCNAACGGGAAAAAAAAAAAAAAAAAAATAAAATAAAAAAGAGCCCAATTCAGCGCTCCTGGCTGAAGGCCGGGATTTATGGCACTTTATCAGCTGGGCTGGGACGGGGGGCAGCAGGAGGAAGAGGAAAATCTAATTCTAAGTTTCCCCAAAGAAGCTCAAAAGAATTGCAAAAGGTTGGTGTCGTGAAAAGTTAGGAAAAGCCTAACCCTCGGGAACGAGCAGCTCGGGACGTTGGGATCCAAAGCTGCTCAGGATGTTTGGGGATTATTTTCAGCCTGGGATGGAGATTCATCCCAAACACCCAAGGTGAGACACAGCAGCTTCTGAGGCGCCTTGTGAACACCCAGGCTGCTCCAGAACTTGGAGGGGTTTTTAAGGCTGAGGCGGGATTTGGGGCTGAATGAGACTCGAGATGCTTTGAAAGGGTTCTCCTTCCCCTCGTGTCTGGAGATCACTGGGAGCACTGGAACCCCTCCGCTCCGGGGGTGGAGAGCTCGTTCCCGGGGCCACGACGGTCACCGGATGAATTGTGCTGCCTTCCCCCCGCGCGAACAAAGGCAAAGGGCAGCAAAGATCTGGGAGTTAACGGCGCCGGAGCACATCCCTCGAAACAAAACCAGAGCAAAACATTTCCGGGAGAGTTTAAATCCCGTTTTTCCCAAAGAAGAGGTTCCTCGCTCGCCTCCTGCAAGAGATGCTCTGGGTTTCAATACCTGCCCTCGTTTTCCAGCTGGGTGGGAGCCTTTGGCACATTTGTTCCCGAATTATTTTAGGGTTTTAATACATTTCATGGACACCTGTGCTCCTGAGCGCTGTCCCAGCCTTGTTTTCAGGAGACAACTGCAACCCTGCATTCACGACCCCCTTTGGGCTGGAGCCACTTCTAATGGACTTTATTCTCATCCACCGCATTCCTCAGGGGGAAACATCCAGCCCAGACTTGGCTGCCTTGGTCCTGGACTTGTTTCTTGTCAGAGAAAGAGGCCAGGGCTTTTCACGCTCCTGTTTTCCCTACCTATCCTCACTGCAGCTTAAACATGTTTCTGCTTCTCTCTGTCCTCATCCGGCAGCAAAGCCAAACAGCCCCTTCTTGCTTTTGTAATCTCCCCTTACACAAATATTTAGGGACAGCCATCCCGCTTTATCCAGATGCCAGGTTTGGCTTGTGATCCAGATGTTTTTGCGTTCCATTTCCTCCTCCTCTTGGTGAACCAGAAAAGCCTCAGCGTGCATAGGGAAAAAAAAAATATATATATATGAAAGAGAGAGAGGCCTATAAAATCGTAAATGCAGGGAATAAAGTGAGGCTGAGTATTATTCACTCAAGAGTGAAAAACTGTCAGGCGACTTTTTGGAAATGACTTTTTCACACAGTTTTGAATTAAATCACAGAATTCATGCCACAGGAGGCTGCAGAGGCCAAACTGGAAATGAACCCAAAGAAGCTCAGACACGTTCACAATGAACGTGTTGGACGAAGCCGTGGAGGGAAAGGGTTTTTGCTGTCTGGAATAATTTATAAGCAATTCCCAGCCCAAGAAATCCTGTCCCAAGCCCGGATTCTCCTGAGCATCGCACGAGATGAGATTCCTTGGTGTCACCCCCTCAGCAGGATTTTGACGAGGAAGGGAGAAAGCAAGGGAGAGGACAAAACATCACCAGCAAAGCGCTACAGAACATTCCAGCTCCTCACCCCTATGGAACATTCCAGCTCCTCATCCCTACGGAACATTCCCGCTCCTCATCCCTACGGAACATTCCCGCTCCTCACCCCTATGGAACATTCCAGCTCCTCATCCCTACAGAACATTCCAGCTCCTCATCCCTACGGAACATTCCCGCTCCTCACCCCTATGGAACATTCCAGCTCCTCATCCCTACAGAACATTCCAGCTCCTCATCCCTACGGAACATTCCCGCTCCTCACCCCTATGGAACATTCCAGCTCCTCATCCCTACAGAACATTCCAGCTCCTCATCCCTACGGAACATTCCCGCTCCTCACCCCTATGGAACATTCCAGCTCCTCATCCCTACAGAACATTCCAGCTCCTCATCCCTACGGAACATTCCCGCTCCTCACCCCTATGGAACATTCCAGCTCCTCATCCCTACAGAACATTCCAGCTCCTCATCCCTACGGAACATTCCCGCTCCTCACCCCTATGGAACATTCCAGCTCCTCATCCCTACAGAACATTCCAGCTCCTCATCCCTACGGAACATTCCCGCTCCTCACCCCTATGGAACATTCCAGCTCNACGGACCATTCCAGCCCCTCACCCCTACAGAACATTCCCGCTCCTCATCCCTACAGAACATTCCCGCTCCTCATCCCTATGGAACATTCCAGCCCCTCATCCCTACAGAACATTCCTGCCCCTCATCGCTACGGAACATTCCAGCTCCTCATCCCTACAGAACGTTCCTGCCCCTCAGCTCAGAGGCTGAGCTGGGCCAGCGAGGGAAAACCTCAGTTTTCCTTTCAGGAATCACAAATCCTGCCTTTCCCATGCTCTCTGCAGGTTTTAGCCTTGCTGGAACAAAGACCTCATCAGGTCACTGCTGGGGAAACTTCCCTTGAAGCTGAAGGAGTGGGGAGAAGTTTGGTATCCCAAGGATTCTTTGGAATTCAGCCTCTCCAGGCTGAACAATCCCAACTCTCCCAGCCTTTCCTCTGGAGGGCAAATACCTGGAGCCGATATTCCCACCTGGAAGCAGGTTGTGAGGGAATGTGGCACACGTGGGTGGGAGCACAACAAATCAATCCCCTAAACCCGGCTCTGCGGGGTCTGGGAGCTGCTCTTTCCAAACATTCCCTGGAATGACCTGGAAAGCTCCAGCCACGCCGTGACCCCATCCCGCAGGCCCTGACTGTCAGGATGAGTGCCTGGGAATGAACGATGCTGGATTCTCTGCACCTCAACCTGAATCAGAACCTTTGCTCTCAATCCACTCCCAGCCTGCTCCATTCTCTTCCCACCTCATCCATAACGGCATCAACACCAACACGGGGCTGGGAAGGGAATCCTTTTCCTTGGAAAGATTTGGCTCATCCATGGCAGCTCCTCGTGTTGCAGTGTTTTGCATTTCTTTCTTAAATCCTGCTCATTGTTTGCTCCCTTTTTTTCTTTTTTTTCCCCCTGTTTTTTCCCCCCCTAAGCCACGTTGGAACAAGGAAACACAAATATATAAAAAGCAGCTGTTGAAATGTAATTAAAGAACAGACGGGGCCTTGTGCCAGGCCTGCTGAGGGGAAGGAGAGCCTGACCCCTCCTCTGGACACGCCCCAGCGCTGGGATGCAGCTACTGGGAGCAATTCCTGATCTCCGAGTGGGAGCAGACAAAGGAAAATCCAGAGGGGCAGCAGAAAAAGGCAGATCCAGAGCGGGAACAGATCACGGAAAATCCAGAGGGGGAGCAGAACAAGGAAAACCAGAGGGGGAACGAGGATAGATCCAGAGTGGGAGCAGGCAAAGGCAGATCCCGAGGGGGAATAAACAAGAGACAGATCCAGAATGGAAGCAGACAAAGGAAAATCCAGAGGGGGAACAGAAACGAGACAGATTCAGAGCGGGAACAAGGACAGATCCAGAGCAGGAGCAGACAAAGGAAAATCCAGAGTGGGAACAGACAAAGGCAGATCCAGAGTGGGAATAGATAAGAGACAGATCCAGAGGGGGCTCAGGCAAAGGCAGATCCAGAGTGGGAACAAAGATTCAAAGTGGGAATAAACAAAGGTGGATCCAGAGCGGGAATAAACAGAGGTGGATCCAGAGGGAGAGCAGGCAAAGGCAAATACAGAGTGGGAACAGATAAAAGCAGATCCAGACTGGGAATAGACAAAGGAAGATTCAAACTGGGAATAAACAAAGGCAGATCCAGAGTGGGAGCAGACAAAGGCAGATCCAGGAGGGGAACAAAAGCAGATCCAGAATGGGAATAAACAAAGGCAGCTCCAGAGGGGGAGCAGAGGCAGATCCACAGCCTACGTTAGTCCCATCCCACGGCTGCTTCAGTTGGATCAAAGGAGAAGTCAATGATATTTTCATTCCTACTCAACAAGGCTGCTTTCTCCCAGAGCAAATGTTTAGGAATCAGGTGCAGAAAGGAAGCCCAAGCTTGCCCTGTCTGTGCTGTTGGATATTTCACAGGGATTCCATGAGCTGCAGAGAAACACAGCGGAATGTCCCGTGGTGTCTGAGAAATAAGGATAATTGGAATTCTCCTGTGTTACAACCCCTGTTCTTGGGTGATTTGCCACAGAAATGTTCTTTCACAGAATCATGGAATGGTTTGGGATGGAAGGGACCTCCAAGTGCCACCCCTGCCATGGGCAGGGACACCTTCCACTGTCCCAGGCTGCTCCAAGCCCCAGTGTCCAACCTGGCCTTGGGCACTGCCAGGGATCCAGGGGCAGCCACAGCTGCTCTGGGAATTCCATCCCAGGGCCTCCCCACCCTCCCAGGGAACAATTCCTTCCCAAGATCCCATCCAGCCCTGCCCTCTGGCACTGGGAAGCCATTCCCTGGGTCCTGTCCCTCCATCCCTTGCAAATTGTCTCTCTCCATGTTTCCTGGGGCTCCTTCAGGCCCTGCAAGGCCACACTGAGCTCAGCCCAAAGCTTCTCCTCTCCAGGCTGAACAATCCCAGCTCTGCCAGCCTTTCCTCCCAGCAGAGCTGCTCCATCCCTCTGCTCACCCTGCTGCCTCCTCTGGGCTCTCTCCAGCAGCTCCAGCTCCTTCCTGTGCTGGGCCCCAGGGCTGGAGCAGCTCTGCAGGTGGGCTCTCACCTGAGCACAGGGGCACAATCCCAGTTCCTTTCCTGCTGCCCACGCTGGGGCTCAGCCCAGGGCACAGGGGGTTCTGGGCTGGGGCAGCTCCAGCTCTGCCAGGGCTGCTCCATCTGCACATCCCAGCCTGGATTCATCCCAGGGGTTGCCCTGACTCAAGCACCAGCACTTGGCCTTGTTAAACCTCAGGAGATTCCCACTTCCTGAGTTGTCCCTGTCCCTCTGGATGGCCCCGTCCTTCAGCAGTGTCACCACCACCCTCGCCATGACAGTGGCTGAGAATTTCCATTTTCCATTTCTAAATTTATCCCCCAAGCTGCCTGCAAAACAACTTTCTCCAAGAATCCCAACCCCTGCCTCGGCCAAACCAAACCAGCGGCGAGGAAAAGCCAAGGCCGCAGCATTTCCAGACGGTTTTGCCTTCTCAGCGGTGCCACACAAATTTTCCATGCTGGAAAACAACACCTGTGGCATTCATTTCTTGATAAATGTTCTATTTTCCCTCACCTGCTGCGTATCCCAAAGTTTTGGCTGCTCCAGTCAATGCCCTAGGCTTGAAAAGGCCAAGAAAATTTAAAAAACAAGGAGGTTTTTTTAAAAAAAACCTCTGAAAAAAAGCAGGGCTGAAATACAAAATGAAGCAATCTGGGATTTTATTTCTGCTTCGTGTTGTCTTCCAAGCTCACCTCTAATATGCCAGAGGGATCAGTTTTTCTCCTGATTGATGGAAATTTAAGTCTCCTCATAGGAAGGGTTTCCCTTCCAGAAACTGAAAACTTTTTTTTTTTTTTTTTTTAAAAAGTATCAGACAACACAAAGCTGTGCCAAAGAACAGAATTTTCCAAAGATTTGGCTGGAATAATCAGTTTGTTTTACATGGCAAAATCTGTGCTGAGAAGAAAACACGAAGATGTGGAAAATGCAGAAGCTGGATTTGGTTTTAAGAGGCAATTACATCTGCAGGGCTGGAAATCCAGGGTTATCCCTGTGCTGATAAGTGAAGTGACAAAAATAAGCAGCAGAGAGGGAAAGCATCCGAAATTTCCAGGTTAAACAGAGCCTAAAAGTTAAATAATGCTTTGGTGGGTGTCATTAGAAAGGGGGAAATGTGGGTTTTGGTGGGAAATATCAACAATTTCTCTTCCTATTTCTGGTGGAAGTGTCCCTGCTCATGGCAGGGGCTGGAATGAGGTGAACTTTAAATCCCTCCCGACCCAAGCCTTTCTGAGGTGATTCTTTTATACCAAGCCTAAATGTTGCTGCCTTGGCGCCTTGGAATAACTTCATGGAATGGATGGAGGGAAATGAGAGCCTGCTCTCCTGGGACATAGATTTTGTACTAAAAATTTTTGGGAAATGTTGGGAAATTTTGGTCTGTGTCTCTTCAGATTTCTCACGCAGGGATTCCCCTCTGCTGAGAGCTGCATAAACCCCAAAATTCCTTCCCAGCCCTCATTCCCTGGTGTGAGAATGCGCAAATATGGATTTACTCAGAGTTTTAGCCACGATTTTTCCCTTAGGATGGCAATTCTCAGTGAACCCTGGAGCGTTCTGCAAACAAGGCCCAGTGTCCTTGCCTTTTCTTGGCAAATGGGAGACTTATTTATTAATCTAATTATTTAATATTTATTAATTTAATCAGAGTTATCCCCTGACTGGTTAAACTCGGCCTATCCAGGAGTTCAGCAGGAGCAGAACCCCTCTGGAGTGGGTTTTTTTTAGGGATGTGCTTTAGGGATTTAGGCAAGAAAAGAAAATAATTCTGGGTTTCTCCTGCGAGGCTGAGCTCCCTGACCCTCCTGCTTGAGAACAAGCCTGACTTTCTTAAGCTGAGCCCTCCTCTGGACTCCTGTGGGACAAAATGAGTTAAAAGCTGTGCTCGAAGATGTGGTTTTGTAGGGCTGAGCCCTTTGGGAGCCACCAAAATCCCGCTACAGTCCCACAGACTGAGAGGAACCCGTGCCGGGGCCTGGGCCGCAGGGATCCGCGTGAGGCCTGCAGGAATAAACCAACCCCAAGTGGCACCAGGTCAGCTCGGAGCCCACAAAATCCAAATCATTTCGGAGCAGAAGTGCTCTGAAATTGCTTCCTCAAACGCAGGCAGAGCTGGGATCACCAGGAAAAGCAGGAATTAGAGAGGTATGAAGAAAGCTCTGCTTTTTCTGAGGGCTCGGAGCTCCCGGTCGTTTGTGCCAGACACACAGGGCTTAAATTAAATTTCTTCCGGCCCAGATGTGCTGGGAGGGGGAGAAGGAGGCAGGAAACTCAGCTTTTCCAAGATATTTCTTTAGTCCAGACATCATCCACCCTCTGGACACGGTTTGGAGAGGCAGGTGAGGACAAAGAGCGGCAAAACTGCCGCTCACAGACAGAGCCACCAGCAGCTGGGCCTGATGGGGCCTGATGGTGACCACTGGCCTGGCACCAGCCTCTGGGGGATCCAAGATTCCCTCTGGGAAGTCTGATCCAGGCGCAAGCCCCTCCTGAGCACGGCAGGATCATGGGATCTGTTCATCCCAAAATCCAAATTAAACGTCCCCCACCCTGGCACTTGCTGTCCCTCCTTTATCCCAGCCTGGGGAAGGATGGGAGAGGCAGCAGATCCTGCAGGCCAGGATCCCCATGGATTCTCCATCCCTGGGAGTGTCCCTGGATGGGACATGGATCCACCTGGGATAGTGGAAGCTGTCCCTGCCCACGACAGAGGGTGGGAACGAAATCACCTTTAACATCCCTTCCAACCCAAACCACTCCATAATTCCACGATCCCTGAAGCAACAGCAGCAGCTGGAATCCCTGGCTGGGCTGGAATTCCACCCTAATGGAGCACAGACAACGCTCTGCTCCAGCAGCAAGTGCTGACACCATCGGCTGCCACTGATTTAATTGGATTTTCTCCTGTGACTGCTCCTAACGAGGCCCACATGGGATGCAGCCGGGCAGGGAGGATCCAGAGTTCCGTCTGGATGTGGTGGGATGAGTGGCAGTCTCTTAAATTTTGGATATTCCCAGCACAGGGCTGAGAAATTTCCCTGGAATAAAGCAGCTTGGATTAGCGAGGAAGGAAATGGGTGCTTTTACACCAGTGGTTAATCTTTCCTACCAATATTGTGTTTGTGTGACAAAGTAATGCTGCCAGCGACCACTGAATCCCAGATTTTGGGTGGAAAAAGCTCTGGAGAAGCCTTTTGGGCAGCATTCATAGAAAGGAGGAGGGAAAAAAATGCGGGAAGAGGAGGGAAAAGCCCAAGGAGAGGGAAAATTTCCAGGCGTAGCTCTGTAGCAGCGGAGTTTATTTGCTCTGCTACCTGAGGACAAACAAGCTCTGTGTGCTCCAGCCCGTGGAAAAAATTCCTGCAGGGATCCATCCAGAGGGAGAGGTCAGAAAGGCAGTGCCAGCTTATCACAGCCCTCATCTGGGAAATGGGAAAACTGGGAATGACCCAAGGACTTCAGTGGGCACGGGGATTCCTTTCTGCTCCTGCCCCCAGCACTGTCCCTGTCCCCAGAGAAGGAGCTGTGGGATGGCCTCAGACTTGTATCCCATGACTTTTTATCCTGTTTCTCCGCAGGGGAAGTGGGATCGGTGCTGTTGGAGAGGAAAAATGCCATTTTCCTGGTGGGAGAAGCAGGAGAAAGGTGGAGATGTCCCCCAGGGAGAGTGAAATCCAAGGCCAACCCTGCCACAATCCCGAAGAATCAACCAACAGCAGGAAAGCCAGGCTTAAAGGCAGAACTCCCACAAAATTCCCCTGGATGCTTCCCTGCAGCCAAGTGACGCTCCCCGCTCCTCATCCTGGGCTTCCCGAGGCTTGGAATCCAATCCCTGCCAGGCTGGCAGGATTTGTTTGGTCCGGGCCGGCTCCCTGCTGGGGCAGGGCCGGGTCAGGCACAGTCGGGTCTTTGTTCAGGGAGCCACCGCCTAAAGCTGGAATTAAATCCCGTTTAGTCTGCGCCGGAGCCACGTGGCCGTGGATTTTCAGAGGGCAGGGAATGCTGGACAGCAGCTCCTGCTGGGATATCCCAAAGGAAAGAGGGGAAAACCCCCCAAAAAACCCAAAGCAGAGACACCGAAACCAACCCTCACCTAAAACCGCTCTGAAATTTTGGGAATACGGGAGTTGGAAAGAGAGGAAAAAGGGGGGAAAAGCTGCAGGTTGTGGTTTCGCTGATGGATTTGGAGGCTGTTTTCCCGGGAAGTGAGCACATCCAGCCCCTGTGCACAGGATGTGCGGCTGCTCAGACAAATCCCCCGTGCTCCAAGCCCTTTCCAAGCTCCATGTTCCAGTCAGGAGCTGGAAATGCTGGGATTGGTCAGGCCGAGGGCGCTGATTTGATGTTGCAGGAATGTGCCCTGGAGAGGGATCAATATAAATGTTTATTTCGGGATGTGGCAGCTCAGGTTGGGAGCCGGCTCCTTCCAAAAAAACTCCCCAGCCCTGACTCCCGGCCTGGCGGGGCCGTCACCTCCAGGAGGGCTGGGGGATTGCCTGTGGAAACTCCCACCCCGCAGCAGGGAATTCCCGCTCCTTTCCTTGGGAAGAAGGGAATCCAAAGCAGATTTAAGGACCCTGCTGGGGTGAGAAGGTGCTGGGTGAGAGGAAAGGGAAATTTTCTGCTGCCCTGGAAATAAATTCAACCCAAGCCAAGCACTGCTCCTGTTTGATAGGAACTCAGGATTTTTTGTTGGAATTTTGCTCTTGGTTTAATCACGGAATCATGGAATGGTTTGGGCTGGAAAGATCCTTAAAGAGAATCTAATTCCATGGGCAGGGACACCTCCCACTGTCCCAGGCTGCTCCAAGCCCCAGTGTCCAACCTGGCCTTGGACACTGCCAGGGATCCAGGGGCAGCCACAGCTTCTCTGGGAATTCCATCCCAGGGCCTCCCCCCCCTCCCAGGGAACAATTCCTTCCCAAGATCCCACCTAACCCGGCCCTCCTTCAGTTTAAGGCCATTCCCTCTTTCTCTGTCACTCCATTCCCTCATCCAAAATCCCTCTCCATCGTAAGCCTCCGTTATGTTTTGGAATCTTCCCAAGCTACTTTGTAGTTTTATTTATTTTATTTTTTCATTTTCATTTTAATACTTTGTGTTATTATTTTATTTTCCATCTTGTTCAGGTTTTGCCGGTCTGAAATCTCCATCAGAGACTGAGGAAGAGCCTCTTCAGCCCTTCCTGAAGGTTTTCCTGGATCATTTCCCAACAGGAATCCATTGCAGAGCAGCCTGGCACAGTGGAAGGTGGCCCTGCCCAGGGCAGGGGTGGCCCTGGATGGGATTTAAGGTCCCTCCCAACCTAAACCCATCTGGGATTCCATTCCAGGATTCCCTGCTGGGTGCCAGAGCCACTTCCAGAGGTACCAGGGGGACCTTCAGGGATCCCTGGGGCCGTTCCCTGGTGCTGAACCAAGACCAAATTTCCCTTTGACTGTCACGAAAATCTTCAGAGAAAGAAACAGAAAAAAGGGAAAACCCAAACACTAGAAAAGAGGGGAAACCCAAACAACAGAGAAAACCCAAACACTTTCTAAAAGGCTCAGGGCCTTGCCTGTGTAATCTGATTTAACAATAACAAAATTTTTAATTGTTCTCAGGAAGTTTTAACACTCAGGTCTCTACAGCGGCGCAGCCATTCGTGTTTTCGCTCTCCGAAGCCAGGTCAGCCTGTGAGGTTCCTGCTTGAGCGCTTGGATGGGGCAAGCAGAGCTTTTTGGACAGGAGCGGAGTGCCTGACAAGGAACACAGTGTGCAGGACATGTGCAGGCACTCCAACAAAAATGCAAATCCAACTCTCCAGTCTCCAGCTTTTCCGGTCGGAAAGAATTGCCAGAAAATAATTCCAGTTAGGGAAAACAAAAAAGATGCTGCTGCTGCTGCTGCTGCTGCTGCTGAAGAAGAAGAAATTTTTTTCGGTTGTTTCCAAATTCACTTTCTTTTTGGAATAACTGAGGAGAATGCCAGGACACAGATCCTGATCCCCTCTCCCTGCTCTGGGCATGGAGCTGCTCCAGCCTGGAAGGATTTGAGGTGGATCCTCAGCCCTTTGGAATGGCATGAAATGGAATTCAATCCCGGGTCGTGGGGACCTCTGGCTGCCCTGGGCAGAGCTGATTCCAGCGGGGAGAGAGAAGGGAAAAGCCACTGTGGGGCTGAACAGGGCATTGCAGCTCAGCAGACAAAAATCGGGGAAGCACGGAACCATGGAATCATAGAATCACGGAATCGTGGAATGGTTTGGGCAGGAAGGGGCCTAAACACCAGCTCATTCCCACCCCCTGCCATGGCAGGGACACCTTCCACCATCCCAGGCTGCTCCAAGCCCATCCAGCCTCACCCTGAACACTTCCAGGGATGGCGACTCCACACCCACAGAGATTTTTCTCCCCAGAGGACTTGGGAATAACCTTTTGTTCGGGATAAATGTGGAGACGGCAGCCAAGGCCAGGAGATAAGAGGAGCCCAAAGCCAGCAGAGGAGGGAGGGATAAGGAAGGAAAACCCTTGGAGTCGGCATCAAAGGAACCATCGGGAGTTTGATTCCCGCCCTGCTCGGGGAAACAACTTTGCAACCAACCAGGAGCGCAGCAAACAAATTCCTGGCTCCTCCCCCAGCACCCATTCCCGGGAAAAACCTCCTCAAGGCCTCCTCTGCTGGCATTCCCAATGGGATGAGGAGAAGGAAAAGCGTTCCCATCTTTGTGTGGCAGCTGAGCTCAGAGCGACCCTCGGAGGGTGAAGCTCCCTGAGGGCAAAGGCTCTGCTCCACACGGAGCTGCCAACATCTCATTCCCACTTATCCAGCACCAAAACCTCCGGGAATCTTCTCCCAGTCCCCAAAGCAGCATTAAAACCCTGAGTAGGGATGGCCAGGAGGGAGACTCGGATCCCTCCAGGCCATTGTCCCAAAAAACTCCTGGAGAAACTCAATCTCTCCAAGCCCTATCCCAACAAACTCCGTGAAAAACTCAATCCCTCCGGGCCACTCTCCCCACAAACTCCATAAAAAACTCAATCGCTCCAGGCCATTGTCCCAACAAAACCCTGGAAAAGCTGGCCAGAGAGGCAGGAAAATAAATCAGGATGTGCAGCAGCTGTCAGGGACAGGAATCCTTCCCTGCCAGCCTTCTCCTGCCAGGGATTAATTCAGGAAGCAGCCAGTCTGAGCATTCCCCCTCGCTCCGGCAGCTTGGCTATCACGGAAGGACAGAGGTAACAGCTCGAGGAGAATAATTCAGGTCGTAAAGACACAGAAAAAACCCTTAATCTTGGCCCAAAACTTCAGCCAGAACCTTGCTCTGCTGTAGCTGGGTAAAATCTGAATAAACACTGATTTCCTAAACAAAAACAAAGCCTTTTACCCATTTTCATCGAGGAAACTTCACCTACTCTCGCAGGATCGTTTTGTTTTTCTCCAAAGCAAATCCATCCAGAAACAAACGGGAGGGAAATTGAAATCGTCTGGAGCCTAAAATCATTTTCCAGCCCAGACTGTTCGGGGGGTGAGATCCATCGGCTTGGCAGGACCTGCCCTGTGCTACTCACTGGGATCAAGGAGCTCCAGGTGACTCCGATTTCCGCCTTTCCTTCAAGGGGAGCCGCGAAAAATCCTCTGTTTGCTACGGGCGGATGGAATCGGTGGCTCAGACTCGCCGGTTCTTAATAAATCACCCCGCTAACGAGGATTTGTGAGGTCACAGCACGAGAACATCACCCGGAAAGCACCAAAAAATCATTGATAACCCTCGGATTATCTCTGCCGTTATCTCGCTTTTAAGCGCGCGTCAGATTTTCTGCAGCAGCAGCTCCAATCGCGAACTTACAGCGCACAAACGGTTTGGGATTTGAGTTTTCATTTATTCAGTGGACGGCAGAAAATGATCTTTGCATCATTTTCCAAATCTGGTGTAAATCCATGCCTTAATTCTGATTTTTTTTTTTTTTCCCCTTGCATGGGGTGTCTGGATGCTGAGTTTAGGGCGGGATAAGTCGGAACTAATTTTAGCCCTGTCTTGTCTAAGCCAGCCTAAACTCTGATACCACGAATGATTGGGGATTTGAATTTTCCTTTATTCGGTGGGCAGCAGGGCGCTGATCTTCCCATCATTTTCCACATCTGGTGAAAGTTCATCCCCTAATTCTGATTTTTTTTTTTTTCCCTCTGCGGGATCTGGCACGGGAGGAAAGGGGCTGAAGCGGAGGGGTAAGAGAACGAGCATGAAATTAAGCAGGGTCCAGGTCAGCACTGCTCATTAGAGGAGCAAATTCTGTGCTTTCAGACTGAACTTTGTAGCAAGCGGCTCCTCAAAGAGCCGTGAAAATAAAGTGGGAATGAAGAGAATGTGAAAATAAATGTGAGTTTACCTGAACATCAGCGTGAACGTTTGGATTGCCACGACCACGCAAATAAATTTGAATTTACTCCGTGTCCCTTAATATGACAGTGCCAAAGGCCCAGGAACAGCCAGCAGCCAATTGTGAAAATAAGGATTAAAAATTAGGGGGGAAAATGCGGATTTTCCAGAGTGGGGTGGTTGATTACCTGAGTTAATCATGGAGGTGGAGAATATCCATAGGGGATGGGAAAGGGACTTTCCACGAGGGCACGGAGTGAGAGGAAAAAGGGGAATGGCTCGGTCCAGACTGGCCATGGACACTCCCAGGGATCCAGGGGCAGCGGCAGCTTCTCTGGGAATTCCATTCCAGCCCCTCCCAGGGAGGAATTTCTTCCCAATATCCCAATTAATCCTTCATTTTACAGCCATTTCTCCTTCTCCTATCACTCCTGCGAAAATTCCCTTCCCAAGCCGATTTTATTTGCGCAATTCGGGTGGGGAGTTCCGGCCGGGATTTAAGGCAGAGGTGCCAAATCCTTTGGGACAAACCCTTCCCTCCCGACGTGGAAAACTCCTGGAAGCTCGTGGGCAATCCCAGGTTTATGAAAACTCCAGCCCAGTCCTGACGCCCCCAAAACCGCGCTCATTCCCGATAAATATTTCGGCGGACTCGATGACAGCGCGCTGACAGCTCCGCCCTCATCCAGCCGGGATGCTCCCGGTGATGACAGCGGCTCCATTAAAAAAAAAAAACCAAAACCAAACCAGGGAAAATCCAGACCCGAACAAGCTGCTCTCTAGGACTGCTGGCACTGAACAAATTTCCAGTGTCGCTCCGGAGTTTGTGGAACCCAAACTGCCGGAATTGTACCCAAAGCTGCGCCTCCTCCGCGGTTCCAAAGGGAGCCGATCCAGAGGGTTCGGGCAGAGGGTGGAAAGCCAAGAGTGGACAGGGATGGGATTCCTGGGAAAACACTTCCCAGATTCTGCTCCCGACTTGGAGCGGCGGAATTGAGGCAATTAGGAGGTGGTTGAGGTAATTAAGTGCTTTCCTAGAACCGCGTCAGCCTCTGGAATTCCAGGAATTCCGCCTGCAGGGCAGGAGAGGTAGATAAGAGTGCAGGCAAAGAAGGTGCGCTGATCTTCCCGGCCTTTGTGCCCTTGCCAAAATTCCCCTTTTTTGAGAGCCTCGGGATCATCCCGCTCCAATCCTGTTTTCCCGCATTTTATTTTCCCAGCTGGAAGCACAGTTACCCGTGTGACTCCTCCCAGCAGCACCTTAGGCCGGATTAAAATTTAGGAGAGGCTCCTGTGACCCGCACGAGGCAGGAATGCGATATCCCAGGGGTGGCCGGGCATGGAAAAGCCGCGTCCCGATCCCACATTCCCCAGTCCCGCCGCCGCTCGGGTGCCTGGATGCTGAGCTTAGGGCGGGATAGGTCGGAACTAATTTTAGCCCGGCCTTGTCTAGGCCAGTCTAAACTCTGCCCCCTTCACCGGCGCTGCCAGAGGGTGATCCGAGCTCCTGATCCCGGAGATTTATCCTGGGATGGGAACAACCCCACAAGGAGGAGCCTCTCTGCTCCTGGATCCCCGCATTAACAGGGAACAGGGAATAAACTCGTGGAGCTGGATTGCTCCACAAAATCAGCCTCATCCCAAACATCTCTTCCTTTACAAGTCTCCCTTTCCCGGGCATTTTTTGGGAATTGGAAGCTTTCAGGCAGGCAGACCCTGAGCACAACTTTGAGGTAAGCAGGGCTGGCATAAATCTGAAATATTCCGTATTTATCCCTCATGGATTTTTTTTTCCCCCAAGAGCTGGACAAACTGATCCAAGAGCATCAATGTAATGATCTTCCCACATTTCCCAGGGAACAGGGAATAAACTGATGGAGCTGGACTCTTCCATAAAATCAGCCTCATCCCAAACATCTCTTCCTTTACAAGTCTCCTTTTCCCGGGCACTTTTGGGAATTTGGAGTCTCCTGGACAGTAGACCTCGAGCAGAAGTTGCAGATAAGCAGGGCTGGCATAAATTTGAAATATTTCTTATTTATCCTACATGGATTTTTTTTTTTTTCCAAGAGCTGGACAAACTGATCCAACAGCATCAATGTCATGGCTAAAAAAATTCCTTTTCCGCCTTTTTTTTTAAGGCTTCATGACAGTGATAACAGCATCGATAAAACAATAATAAAACCTCTCCAACCAGAAAAAATTCCCCTAAAACTTCCAAAGGAATCCCTCAAGGCTTTGGATATGAGCCCTCCTCTAGAGGAACTGCACGGATTCACACAATTCCTTGGGAATTTCCGCGTCCCGAGATTTCTTTTCCTGCCTGCAGAAGCCGTTACAGCCCCCAAGGTTTAACACTAAAAGCAGCGAAACGCCCGAGGTGGATCCCAGGTTTTGCACACCACGCAGTGAGATAAAGATCTAATTTAGGGAATCGTATCCATCCGTCCCGTTTTAGCCCTCTCGGAGCAGGGAGACAGCTGGAAGTGAAATCACCGGGGCACATGGGAGTGAGTCAGAGAGGAGAAAGGGTAACGGGAGACTCCCACGAGTGGGAAAATCGCTGGATGCAGACAAAACCGTGCCAGAGCCGTTTCCAAGCGCTCCCGGCTGAGCCACGAACTGCACTTTGATGCTGAGTGAACACGAAGGGAAGGAGCTGCCTGTCAGACGTGACTCATCCACTTCTTTTCCTTGGAAAACACAAGGAAAAAAAAAAAACAACCAAACAAAAAAACCCCAGCCTGTGAAAGAGCTCTGCTGTGTGACATCAGCCCGGGTGGGAGCAGACGTGGAAATGTTCCTGGGTAATTCCTGGGACAGGGATCTGCCTTTAGCGGCACCCCCAGGCAGCCTGGGAGGGGAACTGGGGGGTGCTGAACTCTGGGAATATCCGATTTATGGGATATAGGAACATGGGAATAGGAGATGGAGGAGGACGAGGAGGAGGAGGATGAGGAGGAGGAGAAGGAGAAGGAGAAGGAGAAGGAGAAGGAGAAGGAGAAGGAATCAACCTTTTTATTTTTTGTTATTTTTGATCAGTGTGGGAGGAATGTCCTAAAGTTTTCAGGGAATCCTTCCCAGCTTTGGGACAATGTTTCTGTCCTGAATAATCGGAGTGCCTTGGAGAAGGGATTGTGAGGGGAAGATCCCATCTTTTTCCTGGAACAATGAGCAGTGTTCCAAACCTGCAAAGCCAGGAGAGATGTCCTGCCCAAACCAGAGGAACTCACAAGTTTGTCTCGAAATTCCCACTTGCTCGAGCAAGGATTTAGGGACAGGCTCATAAACACAGCTGTAATTCCAAAAGAAAATGTTGGGAGAGTTCCCTAAATGCCAGCAAGTTGGAACCATGGAATGCCAGAGTGGTTTAGGTTGGGAGAGATCCTGAAGTTCCTCCCATCCCAGCCCTGCCATGGCAGGGACACCTTCCACTGTCCCAGGCTGCTCCAAGCCCCAGTGTCCAACCTGGCCTCGGGCACTGCCAGGGATCCAGGGGCAGCCACAGCTGCTCTGGACAAATCCCAAACCTCTCTGAGCAAAGTCCAGCTCATCCCCTGCCTCCTGCTGCCAATCCATAATTTGGGACTCTCTGGACTGGGATGTTCTGCCGGGTCCTACAGCTGGACACGGCCAGAGCCACCACAGTCAACCCCTGGGGCCAACTGAGGACATTCCGAATTTTTGGCTGGGTCTGTGGGATGGGGCATCCTGAGGAGCATCCCATCCCATCCCATCCCATCCCATCCCATCCCACCCCATCCCATCCCGGGAGTCTCTCCAAGCCCTGGGCACAGCCGTGGTCAGCAGAGGGCAGGAGCTGACCCCACACAGCCCCTGAGCACGAGTGCTGCGCCCTGCGCCGGTTCCTTGCGCCCCCTGCACTTTTGCCTCCCGAATCCCTGACCCAGAAATCCGGGTTCCTCATGGATTGAGGCTGCAGGGATGAGCCAGGCCATCGGCTCAGCCATGGGGTATCCTGGGAACTCGTTCCTTTCCCCTAACGCTTTCTCATCTGCAGTGAAAGCTGCTGGGAGACTCTCCCAGGCAAGGCCTGAGGTGTCCCAAAGCTCCGTGGTCGGATCCACGACGGTTTTCCCTACATGAAATGGGATTTTCAGCATCGCCTGGGATGAGCTGGGTGAAACCAGAGCAAACCCAGGCTGTGCTTTATCTCCAGTCATTTCCCACTCCCCAAACTCACAGTGGGGGCCTTTCTTTATGGGATTTTGTGCTGTCAGCCCCCGTGGAAACCAGATCCTTTCAGCTGGGATAGAATTCCAACTGGAAACTCCAACGGATTTTCTGACAGCTCCACATCCCTGTGTAGGGTCTGTTCTTCTCTGAACGGGCTCTCCCCTGCCAAAAATCAGCGTGCTGTGCTCAGGGAGGTGAAATGAAACTCTTCCAGGGTGGTTGGGATTTCTATTTCCAGGCACAAAACCAAGGAAAGCCGCGCCGGACACTCGATATTCCGACATCTCGGAGAAGGTGTGGGGATAACCAGAGCAGCCCCGCTGGGCTGAAAGGGAGGAGAGAGGGCAGAGAGGAGACCCAGCACCTTGGAGTGGAGCTCTGGAACCAGCCTGGCTCGGAAAAAGCGCTCCAAGGTTGAAGATTCCCTTCCCGGAGCACGAGGCAGCCCAAAGGACAAGGCTTTGGAGCATCCTCCGTGCTCTTAATTCCTGCCCTGATCTCCAGGAGGGGGCACGGGACATTCCTGAAATCACAGTCGGGTGTGGGGTGCTCCCATATCCCCCGCTCTCCTTGGAATTTCATTTGGATGAGCAGCAAATTCCAGCCAAATCTGCTCCAGAAAATATAAAAAAGCCAAAGGTGCAGGGAATTTACTGTAGCTTTGAGTGTGGTTTTTTTTTTTTTTTAAATTAAAGCTGGAGCCTCTGGGTTCCTTCTGGGAATTTTCTCCTTCTTCTGATCCGAAATATTCCCCATCAGCTGCCTGGGAAGCTCCCGTGTTCCTCTGGATGTTTGTGCAGGGAGACATCGACAGCGGCACCAAAGCTCTCCCATGGAGCAGCATCGGGGAATAGGGAATTCATTGCCCTCACATGAGGGGTGACTCAGTGAGAGCTGAGGATGATCCATGGAAAACAGGGAAAGCAGACAATTTTCCCACTCACCATGGCCCACAGTTCCCAAGGAGCTGCTCCAGAGGGAAGAGGGGACACGCAGGACGCGCAGTGAGCTCAGAGCCTGCTGGGATTGCCAGGAAACAAATCCACAGCTGAGATGGGAAGGAGCCAGCTCATTCCTGATGTTCCTGATCCAGCAGTTTGTGTCACTCTGTCTGCTCCCAGAGGGAGCACTGAGGCTCCCCAGGGAATGGGAACATTCCCAAAACTGCTGGAGCTCCAGGAGCGTTTGGACAGCGCTGCCAGGGATGCCCAGGCTGGGATTGTTGGGGGCTCTGGGCAGGGCCAGGGCTGCCACTGGATGATCCCTGTGGGTTTATTCCCACTCAGGACATTCCACGATTCTTTGATCATTCCTAAAACCTTGGCAGGATTGGATTCAGGCGCCTCAAGCCACTCACAGCGAGGCTGTGACAGCTTCCCAGCTTCCCATATGGAACAATTCGGGTTGGAAGTGACCATAGAATCCTCTCATCCCACCTCCCACTGTCCCAGGCTGCTCCAAGCCCTGTCCCAACCTGACCTTGGGCGCTTCCAGGCATCCAGGGGCAGGGATTTTCCTCCTTGCCCCATGTGGGCTCTCCATTTCTTTGGGAATAATCCCCCTCTGCCTGCTGCTGGGAATCCTCAGGAGAGCAAGGCAGGGATGTTTCATTTCAATTCCAACCTGCACAAATGGGTGAAGCCTTGCCGCTCAACTCCATCAGTCTCTCAGGGAATAACATTTTATCCAGTTTTGGAATCCCCCACCGTTATCACCACGGAATTCCCATTCCTGCACATCCCGAGAGATTCCTCTCCGTGGGCAGAGCCAGGGGCAGGAGCTGCGCCTTCGGCTCTCCCAGGACATTACAAATCTCCCTGGAAATGGGCCAGGAGCTCCGGTTTGCCCTGAGATGTTTCGGGTTTGGGCTCCAGCGCTGCCCCGCAGCCCTGGAAGCACCATCAGGGGTCTGTGTGACTCAATTTATGGCGCAGGAAGCTGCTGCTCCTGTCTCGCCAAGCAGCGCACGTTCAGTCCCAGACTTCAGTCACACCGAGGTCAGATCAAATCGATGTTTTTCCCCTGCGCCTCTCTGTGGAATTTGTCTGCACTTCTGACGAAAAAAAACAAACAAAAAAAAAAACCCAAAAACCACAATCCAAAAAGGGAAGAAAATAAAATAAATCCTCACATTTTATAATAAATAGCCACTGGGCATTGGGATAAGGTGATTTTTTTTTTATCCCGCATCTTGGCTCTAAAAAATGCAGTTTCTCCTCACGCTGCTTGTCTAAAATGGGCACTTTAATATTTCATATTTCTGTGTCCACAAATACGACGTCCCGAGTTAAAATCCTGGTTTTCCTGCCTCTTCCAGCCTGGAGACTCTCCCCAGCCACCAGGGTGACGTTTTTCCCCACAAGGGCAGAGTGGTTTCTCACGCTCTGCACCCTCCTTGGCCAATTCCATGTTCTTGCAAAAAAAAAAAAAAGGGAGACAAACAAAATCCTGTTTGTTCACCCCACGATTGAGGAGGATTCCAGAAAACCCCACGGATTCTAGGATTTAACTCCCTCGGAGCCCCTTTAGGCACTGGAAGGGGCTCTGAGATCTCCCTGGATCCTTCCCTTTTCCAGGGGGAACATTCCCAGCTCTTCCACAGGAGCAAACCTGAGAGCTGAATTTCAGCGGGAGTGCTTCCCACGCCGTGTCACGGCAACGCCTAAATCCAGGTTGTGCTTCCAAATCCTCACATGGCACCCGCCAGGTGAAATGACCTGTGGCTTGTTGAAAAGCGGGAGCGGCCAAGCCATTGACTGAGCTCATCCCCACCGGATCCCAGCACTTTCCACACCATGCGCAGGAAACTTTCCCTAAAATCCGGTTTAGAACCAGCTCGAAGCAAACTTCCCCCTCCCGCTTTCACTTCAGGCACTTTCTTTTTATTTTTCTTCCAGCACAAATCTGCCGAGTCCAGAAACATAGGAAGAGAAAATCCTTCCTTTCCCCCACCCCAGGCTGAAATATTTGTTCAAAAATGATTTTGACTGAATTTTTTCCATGATTTAAGCAGAATGCAGAGTTTAGGGAAGGGTTTGGGGTGTTTTTGGGAGGACGGGGTGAGGCTGTGGCCGAAACGAGGAGGAAGGAGAAGCCAATGAAAGCCAGGAGCTGGATGCACACCCCGGGCCTGGAATTGCTTCCCTGAAGGAACAGAAAGTGTCGGAAGAGAGGAAATGAGGCTGTGGCAGGGCAAGGCCTGGCTTTGCTCCGTGTTCATTTTTGGGATGATGCCGAAGAGGGGAACAGAAGCTTTTGCCGGGTTTCCAGTGCCAGGAGCAGCCTGGGAATGCTCCTCACATCCAAGGAATGCACCTGTGCTGGGAAAAGCCGTCACCTTTTCCATCAGAGCTGCTGACCCCAGCTCCTCCGGCTGCTTCCCTGCTCCGGCAGCGGCTCCTGGCTGGAATCAGCATCACAGCATGGAACCGAGGGGAACTAAATTCAGCTGAATCGCTGGAAAATTTTGCCGCCATCCAGCTTGTTTGGAGTAATAGAATATCCTGAGTTGGAAAGGACGCACAGGGATCATTGATCCAAGGCCTGCTCCGGCCCAGACCTCCCAGCAATCCCAGCCTGGGCATCCCTGGCAGCGCTGTCCAAACACTCCTGGAGCTCTGGCAGTTTTGGGAATGTTCCCATTCCCTGGGGAGCCTGGGCAGTGCCCCAGGACGCTCTGGGGGAAGAACCTTTTCCTAAATATCCCCCTAAACCTCCCCTGGCCCAGCTCCAGCCAGGATCCTGGCCCTGTCCCAGGGAGCAGAGCTCGGAGCTGCCCCTCAGGCTCCTCTTCTCCAGCTGAACATTCCAAGATCCCTCAGCCGCTCCTCATGTGGCCCCTCCAGACCCTTGCCCATCCTCATATCCCTCCTTTAGATGTTCTCCAATAATTTAATCTCCGTTTTTAATTGTGGTGCCCCAAACTGCCGCAGCCAGAGCCGGACAATCCCATCCTTGCCCAGGCCACGCTCTCCCTGTCTCCCAGGAAAGTGCTGGAAGCAGCAGAGCTCCAGCCATCCCAAACTGCCCAGGACAAAGGGATCGGGAAGGCCGAGTAGGAAACTCTCCCGCCTTGGCAGCGGCGGAGCTTGGATCCCTCAGATCCCGGCGCCGGAGCCAAGGGCTGCGTTTCCAAATCGCTGTGAAAACACCCCGAGGCCAAGAGGAAAACATCCACTGCAGGCTTTTCCAAACTGCAGCTCCCTGATAATGAGCGAGGATTTTTCGTTTCTGGCTAACCCTGCCCACACCTCAGCTGCTGACGGAAAACCGAACAGGGACACGAGTGTGAATTCCTGAGCCGCGTTCTGAATTCCTGGCGGGGCAGGAGTCATCCAGCCTTTGAGTCAGGCCTTAAAAAAAGGGATTTTTTGGGGGGTTTTGGGAAGGAGTTTTCAGCCCTGGCCTCCGGAGGATGGACCCTGGGTCATCCCCTGCTGTGCCAACGAGAGCTTGGTGGGATTGAAAAGATGGAAGGAAAATTTGGGATGGAGTTAAAGAGGTGAAGTTTTGGGGTTTTTGTTGTTATTGTTCTTTTTCTTTTTGGGTTTTTTTTTTGTTTCTTTTTTTTCTGTTTAATTTTGTTTGGTTTGGTTCTTTTTGTTTGTTTTTTGGGGTTTTTTTGGGGTTTTTTTTGGTTTTTTTTTTTTTTGTTTTTCGGGGTTTTTTTTTTTGTTTGCTTGGGGTTTTTGTTGTTTGTTTTTGGGGGGGGTATTTTGTTTTGGTTTTTGGTGGTTTTTTCTGTTTGTTTTTTTTTTTTT
>VZRN01004913.1:13769-31731 GCA_013397935.1 Dasyornis broadbenti | reverse complement strand
TTTTTTCTTCTGGGAGAGTTTCGTGGGGTTTTTTTGTTTTTTTTTTTTAACTTTAGTGGAAAGAAATGGAACAGATTTCCCAGAGAGGCTGAGGATTGCCCATCCCTGGCAGTGTCCAAGGCCAGGTTGGACACTGGGGCTTGGAGCAGCCTGGGACAGTGGAAGGTGTCCCTGCCATGGCAGGGGTGGGAATGGATGGGCTTTGAGGTCCCTTCCAAATCCAAGCAATTCTGTGATTCCATGATTTTACGACACTCTCCTGAGCTCGTCAGCCCTCAATTCCGAACCCTAAATCCTCATTTCCTAACCCTAAATCCCTCAATTCCAAACCCTAAATCCTCATTTCCTAACCCTAACCCAGAGCATCTCAGTGGAAAGGACTGAGCAATTCCCTCACACAGAAATAATCCCTGCTCCTCCTGCATTCCAGCTTTTCCTTGGAGACTCAGCATCACCTCCCTCCACCACCCCAGCACCTGCCCTTGACAAAGCCATTACACAATTAATTAGAGAAACAAACGGCCTGCAGTGATTGGGGCGCCGTAATTAATAGGTTTGACCGGGCCAGGATGGGATTTCACTGGTGGGGGACATCAAACACACACGGGGAGAACAAGAGCTGCCGATCCAAGGAAATCTCAGTGTCCTGAGGGTCACGGAGAGGCAGGTGCCTGGCTCCTGGAGGGAAACCTGGTCGCGTGTGTGTTGGGTAACAGGGAATTATCGTGGATTTGCTGCTTCCAAAAGAATGGAGAGGAGTTCAAGGGAAACAGGATCCATGGGAGGGAAAAAACTGCAGCATCCTGAACCCTGGAGCAGCTTGGAGCTCACAGCATCCCCACGAGGGACAGAAATTTTGCAACTTTACGGCAGAAAAAGCCCCTTTCCAAGCCAGGGAAAGCGAATTAGCCTTGCTGTGTTTTCCTTGAGTCCCTGCCCGTTGCCTTTTTCAGGGAGAAGGTGTGGGAGCGGTTGGAATTTTTGCTGGAGCAGTCGTGGCTCTGATCCCACGTTCTGAGGGTCTCGATTTTTAATCAGGGGCTGCACAAAATAATTCCAGCCCTTCCCCATCCTCATTTTGGGGCTAAAACCTGAACCAATTTTCTTCCACGCTGGGATCTGAGAAGGATTTTCCCATTAAACCTTCTCCCGCTCTCCTTCCACAGCATTTCCACTGCGATTGGGTGGGCAGGAGCAGCCTGGGATCCCTCTGGAGCTGAGTTGCTCTCCCTAACGTGGGATTAGAAAGGACCTGGAGCAAGATGGCGCCAGAATTCTATTAAAAGTAATGGAAGGTGGGCTCCTAAATCCCTTGGGAACCTCAAGAAATGTCAGATTGCGCCCCTAAATCGGCCAAATGTTGTTTACAACTTTCTCCCACAGTCAGCTGTAGCTGTTTCATGGAATCAGGGAATGGTTTGGGTTGGAAAGATCATTGGGGATAATCCCACTCCAGCCCCAGCCATGGGCAGGGACACCTCCCACAGCCCCAGGCTGCTCCAAGCCCCGGTGTCCAACCTGGCCTTGGACACTGCCAGGGATCCAGGGGCAGCCACGGCTTCCCTGGGAAAACTCAGCCTCAGCAAGAGGAAGAGAACGAATTATTCAGAATTCCACAGAAAATCGAAGGAACGTCACTGCCAGTGTAAAACTTGCTAATTCTCTTTTAAAAAGAGCAATTCATTAAAGGCAGGATATTTTAATTAATGACAGACTCCTCCCGGGGAGCAGCTCCTTCCCAGTATCCCATCTAAAGTTCCCAGTTCAGCTGAAACTACAAGAAAAATGGAATGGCCCAGCTTTAAAACAAACTCCCTGGAAAGCCACAGGCGTGACCGGCTCCCTTTTTCCTTCAGAAACCCAAGGACTGCAGGGAGCAGGTGGATGTAACACGAATCCTGCACCCCACACTCCCTTTTGTGTGTGGATCCCTCTAAAGAGTGGGATATTGGATGTCCTTGCACAGGTGCTCCTGGATTAAAGGGGCCGAGCCTAAATTCTGAATTGGGTCTTTTCAGCACTATTTAAATAAAAATAATTGACTGTGGAACCTTCTCATCTCCTGCCAGGGATTTGGGATTGGTTGGCTGGGCATTTTTGCATATATATTTATTTAAAAATATAGCAGAGTTTTGTTAAAAACAGGCGTAATTCCAGGGCCTGAAGGAGCCCCAGGAAACATGGGGAGAGACAATTTGCAAGGAATGGAGGGACAGGACCCAGGGAATGGCTTCCCAGTGCCAGAGGGCAGGGCTGGATGGGATCTTGGGAAGGAGTTGTTCCCTGGGAGGGTGGGGAGGGACTGGGATGGAATTCCCAGAGAAGCTGTGGCTGCCCCTGGATCCCTGGCAGTGTCCAAGGCCAGACTGGAGCAGCCTGGGACAGTGGGAGGCGTCCAGGGCTGGAATGGGATGAGCTTTAAGGTCCCTTCCCACCCAAACCATTCCATGAATCTAAAGAGCTGAATCCAAAGATTTAACCTGAACAATAATTAAATAAAAGCCCCCAAAGTTCTCTCATCCAGGAAAGGCTCATCCACAAGAGCAGATCCAGCTTTTTCCCACACAGGATCAGGTTTTTCCCCAGCTTCCTACACCAAAACAATCTCCTCACTTTGGGAGGTGTGAGGTGACGCCGCTGCCCTTCTCTGCTGCTCTGTCAAACACAACGGAGACGAGCTGGGAAAAAGGCAAATTCTTCCATGGATACAAGGGAAGGGGGGGAAAAGGAGCAAAGCAAAGCGGTATTGCAAGAGATAAAGATTATATGGAATATCCTGAGCTGGAAGGGACCCACTGGGATCGTCCAGACACCCCAACAATCCCAGCCTGGGCATCCCTGGCAGCGCTGGCCCTGGAAGGAAATTCCTCACGGTGTTTTCCTGGATCTTTGTGTGGCTCCCAGGTGGAGCACACCAGGAAAAAGTAAGAGGGGGGAATCACAGGGAAAACCATGGAACTCCAAAGCTTTTGGTTTTGGCAGCATTTGAAATTGAAATCTGTCCACAACATTATTCCTATTACTTATTATTACTATTATTATAATTATTTTATAAGAACAAAGTGAATCGACATTTTATCGAAGTGATTTTCCAATATATTTTTTCCTGGGAACCGAATTCATAAAATCATGGAATAATAAAGTGGCCATGGTTGGCAGGGACCTTAAATCCCATCCCATCCCACCCCTGCCATGGCAGGGACACCTTCCACTGTCCCAGGCTGCTCCAAGCCCCAGTGTCCAACCTGGCCTTGGGCACTGCCAGGGATCCAGGGGCAGCCACAGCTTCTCTGGGAATTCCATCCCAGGGCCTCCCCACCCTCGCAGGGAACAATTCCTTCCCAAGATCCCATCCAGCCCTGCCCTCTGGCACTGGGAAGCCATTCCCTGGGTCCTGGCCCTCCATTCCTTGCAAATTGTCTCTCTCCATGTTTCCTGGGGCTCCTTCAGGCCCTGCAAGGCCACACTGAGCTCAGCCCAAAGCTTCTCTTTCCCGGCTGAAATTTCCCAGCCCCAATATTCTGATTAAAGAGAAAGAATGGGAAACCTTTCATGTTAACCTAGGACAGAACCTCCAGTTAAGACATTCCAAAGCTGCCACGGGAAGCCCAGGGAACATCCTGGTTTCCCACAGAGGGAGCCACACGTGTCCGACACTTCGTACCCAGAGCATGTGTGAGCCCGGGCTTTGTTTTCAGCCTCACACCTGAGCTTGAGCTTTGTTTTTAAGCCTCACGCTTGGCTTTGAAGGGGTGAAGGGCATCATTTATGTGGTTGTGCACAAAGCCAAGCCTCTCGTGCTGCAAACGGGAATGAGACACGCAGGAATGAACATCTTCAGCCCAGAACAGCGCTCCTATCAGACATGGAGGGCCAGAGGTGGACGTGGCAATGAAGCCACAGAATCACCGGGGTGGGAAGAGCCCCCCAGGATCAGCCAGTGCCACCCCAGCAGCACCAGCATCACCCCAAACCCTGTCCCCAAGGGCCACATCCAGACTCCTCCTGAGCACTCCCACACACAGGGACTCCACCAAGGACAACTCATTCCACTTCCTGACCTCTCCTGTGGGGGGGGGGGGAAAAAAAAATCTCAAATCTCTTATCAGAACCTCCCCTGGTGCGTTTTAAGTCCATTTTTCCTCCTCCTTTCGCTTGAGCTGTGCCATCTCAAACGGGTCTAAGCCTGCATCGCACTGAGACAAAACCACAGAGCTTTGCTTCAGTGAGACCAAAAACTTTGTGTCACCGGCTCCGATCTCCTCCCAAAACGCTGTGAGCATGGGTGAGACTCAGCCTCAGCAAGCACCCGGGGCCGTCAGGCTGCCAGGGCGACAGGCGTGGGTGCAAACTTTTAAAAGTGTGACGGCTTCACACTTTTAAAACCCCCTCTTCGCAACCTCCTCCCTCCGCACTGCTCGCCCCTCGGGAGAGGGAGCAAACCCGAGAGTTTTGGAGAGAGCTCCGGTCCTTGCTGAGAAACCAAAAGAACCGAAAAGACCTCAGCGGAGCTCTGAGGGCGGCGGGGAGAAGGCGCAGGGGCAGGAAAGCGCCGCGGGGGGAGCGCGGGGACGGAACTGCTGCAAGAGCGGCGCAGGGCCCTTATCGGCCCCACACAGGGGCTGCGGTTTGCAGCTCTCGCAACCCTCCTGCAACTGCCGCTTGTTTTCCAACAAACAGGATGCCCCAGAGGGGCCGGCAGCTGGCTCACGACTCCGGGCAGAGGGGTGCTGGGGGTGCTCCGCGCCGCCTCGGGGTTTTTCCCGGAGGAAAAAGGGGGTGCAGGTGTGTCCCGGGCTCCTTCCTGCGGCCTGTGCCGCTCTGGGCGAAACAAAAAGCGGTGGCGCGGCTTGGCTGTGTGGCGGGGGAAGGGCTGAGCGCCTGTTTTGCTCCCATTTTACTGTTTCACCTCGAAGAAGCTGAGGGAGGGGTTGTGCTGCACTGGAACACCAAGGGGATATCTCCGGCGTGCCCGGAAAAATTAGGGATCCCTGGAAGTGTTCAAGGCCAGGCTGGATGGGGCTGTGAGCAGCCTGGGACGGTGGAAGGTGTCCCTGCCCAGGGCAGGGGGTGGGATTGGATGGGCTTAAAATCCCTTCCAACCCAAAGCATTCCAGGATTCCATGCAGATTTCCATGATTTCTTTGCTATGCTGTCCCCTCTTCACTGGATTAAAGGGAATGCTGCCAGAAGAGCCAAAGGAGCAGCTGGAGGTGTCCAAGGAAGGCCTGGATGTGGCACTCAGTGCTCAGGTGGGGATGGGGCACAGTTTGGACTCAATGATTTCAGGTCTTTTCCCATCTAAATAATCCTGGGATTCCATCCTCACATCCTGTGGATCCTGGCACCATCCCTGGGCGGCTCCTCCTGCCCATTTTCCCTCCCCTGCCCCAAACTTTGCAGCTGAGGCTCCTCAAGGAGCACATTCTGTTTTCCAAGGGCATCTGGGCTGTCCTGCAGGGAAACCCGCCCTGCGAACAAGCGAGGCACCAGCCTGGAATTCCACCCAGGAGGGAGATACTGGAAAAACAAAACCAGCTCTGCCCCTCCTCTGATAATTCCCTGGACAAAGGTTATTCCTTGTCCCAGAGGTGGAGCCTTTTCCAGCAGAGCTCTGTAACCTGCAAGGGTTCCTGGAACTTCCCAGTGCCAGATCAACACCAGAGAGAGCAGGGGAAAAAAAGGCGGCTCTGGAATTAATTTTTTTTAAAAATGAAGTTTTACTTTTTGATTATTTTCTGCAGGGAAAAAAAAAAAAAGAAGAAACACTTTTAAGTGCATGAATGAAGTCTGACATCTCCCTGTCCCACAAAAACCACCGGCTCTGCTGGAGCCTGGGAGGTTTTTAGGGAGTCTATCCAGAATGTCCTGAGTTGGAAGGGACCCACAAGATTCATTGAGTCCAATTTGATATCCACAAACAGCCCGTGGCATTTTCAAGTTCTCCTGCTGCTCAAAAGCGACTGGAAAACATTCTCCCCCCTGGATTTTCTTTATGGTTTGCTGTTTGAACTGGATTGCAGCTGGAGGGGTACAATAGCCGAGCCCTGAAATAACGCGTGGTGCTAAGGAACTTTCTGATTAAAACATCAGCGCGATTCGATCTGAATTTCGAGGCAAACGCGAGATCGTTTGGGAGATAGCTGGGCTCAGAGCTGTAAAGCTGAGGTTCTCAGAACTGCTGAACCTCCTGATAATGATTCTCCCCCAATTCTCCGCCCACGAAGATGAGGAAGGTGCCGTTCCCAGAGGAACTGAAGCATGTCAGGATGTGTGGGACAATCTCTGGGTGTCGCTTTGGCCGGGCTGCAGTGCAAGCTCCTTTCCCAGGCTGCTTTAGCGGGGGCAGTGCTTGTGTGATCTCCCTCTGGCCTTTTTGTGGTTTGTGGGCCAACTCGACCAGAGTTGATGGAGCAGAAATGGGCTGAAGCTCCTTTGGCTTTCCTGAGACCTGGCTGAGAGGAGCTGAAGGGAGCCTGGGGGAGCTTTTAGAGTCCTCGAAACGGGAAAAGCCCTCAATCAGGTGAAATCCCTACGGGATTTTCGCGAACTCAGCCACGAAGCTCACCCGTGCCTGCAGGAAATCAGCTTCCCCGGCTCTGCCCAGGACAGCCTCTCCTGGCTTTTTAATCTCATCAAACCTGACCTGCCTCGAATTCAGGAGACGTTCCAATCTGAGATTTAACCACGGCATTTCCAAGGAGAGGGTCTGAGTGCCTGTGAGCACTTTCAAGGAAAGCTTTTTGGAATTTCCCACTGACGCAAGGCTTGACTTGAAAATGAAATTCTCATGAGAAGCAAGAGAGACTTTCACCACATCACACAGGCTGTGGGGAAGACCCCCATTCCTGGAAATGTCCAAGGCCAGGCTGGACACTGGGGCTTGGAGCCACCTGGGATTGTGGGAGGTGTCCCTGCCATGGCAGGGGTGGGAATGGGATGAGCTTTAAGATCCCTTCCCACCCAAACATTTGGATTTCGTGGCATGAATATCCACAGAGGGATTGCCCAGAGTGTTCAGGGCAATTAAATCCTTCCCTATCCCGAGTTCTTCCCCGACATTTCCTTAGAACATGGAAAGCTCAGGGAGTGACCCTGGCTGCAGGGAGGCTCCGAGCAGGGCCTGGGCTCTGCTGCGGGGGCACCAGAGGAACCAGATCCCAGGGAATTCCACTTGGACATGAGGAAAACTCCTTCCCTGGTCGAATCTTCCCTTGAACCAACCCTTGGGCTCGACACCCTCCTGGCTTTTTATCTCCCACATCACAACGTGCATCAGAGCTCTGACCACAAGCAGCCTCCCGGGTTTCACATCGACCGAAGTGAAAAAGTCAGAGCGAAGAAACTGCCTCAGAAATAATTCTCTGTTCCCTCCCATTTTCTCCCTCCCACGCTCAGCACACGCCACTCTCGAGTTTTCGTTACCAAAATTAATGTTGATGTCATTGCAGCACCAAAATGAACAGGCCCAGGCCCAGGCCCAGGCCCAGGCCCAGGCCCAGGCAGGAAGGTTCTAGGAGAGCCTGGAAAAAGGAAATTAAAATCCCACAGGGGTCTGTTGATCCAGTGGGATCTGTGCACGGAGAACTTGAGATTTTTGGGAAAAAAATCAGGAACTTTGCAGGTGTATTCAATAATTATTGACTCAGAACTCTCTGCAAACTCAGAAATTAAAGAGCAGGGCTGCCCAGCAGCTCCAGGAGAAGCCAATCCTTCCATCCCAGGGAGTTTGTGGATTTCCCATCCCTGGAAGTATCCAAGGCCAGGTTGGATGGGGCTTGGAGCAGCCTGGCCCAGTGGAAAGGGGGTTGAAACGAGATGATCTTGAAGGTCCCACCCAACGCAAATCAAGCCATGATTCCATGACCCCTTTCTGACTCTCGCCATCGTTTGGACAGGGATAAAGCTCCGGGAATCAGGATCAAAGGGAGGAATTCCGGCTGCCGGGCACAGAACCAGGATTTCTTGGGGCCGCCTGTGACCATCCGATCCCAACCGAAGTGGGAAGACCCCAGCGAAGCAAAGGAAAATCATTTAATAAGGCAATAAAATGAGCAATCGGGGATTTAGCTCAAACATTGAGCTGCCAAAAAAAAAAACCCTGGAAAATTGCCAGTGGATTATTCTGGAAGCACAACCTGGGGGAGTTTCCTCTACTCTTTTACTTGAACTCGGGGGCAAAGGCAGCTCCAAACACCTGCGTCTCAAATATCAGCAGCTGGGCCCTGGGTTTCCATCACCCAACCATTCCCTGCAATCCTGGCAGCTCCAGCTGGTCGGGAATGTGCCCCATTCCAGCTGGAAAACGCGGCACCCACTGGAAACAGAGGTCAGCTGAGGGAAAGTGGCTTTGGGAATTCAAGGGCTAAATCAGCCACACAATGAAAAACTTCTCTTCCCTTTCCTGACTTTCTCTTTTCTGCGCTGAATTCAGGTACAAAAATATTTAATATGGATTTTTTTTTTTTCCCCAGGCAAATCTTTAATTTTTTTTTTTTTTCTTCTTTTTTTCCTTCATTATATGACAACTCGAAGCAGGCTGGTCTCCAGCTGCAGAAACGCGAAGCAGCAGCAAAATCTGCAGCCTAAGTCATGCCCTCGAAATGTCCGGGGGAATTTGTTGGCGGCAAATGTTGCGAAGAGCAGCATTTCCTCCAAACCTCAATAATTTGATTTCTCACCGAAGAAAAAGAAGTGAAGGGCGACTTTGCTGCAGGTAATTCCCGCCTAAAATGGACAGCTCATGTTTTTTTTTTCTGGAGGTTATTTATTTAATTTCTCGTTCGGTCTGTCTTTGAGCTGTTTCAAATAAGAGAGGCCTTCATGTGGCCTGCATTGTCTGCAGAAAAAAAAAAACCAACAAAAACCTTCAAAAATCCAGCAATGCCTTGGAAATATTGAAACGCTTCACCTTAACAAGCGAGGGACAGAAAATAAAGAACAGGGAAAAGATTTCCTTGAAAACAAGTGGGAATCTGAGGATGAATTTCTGTTAAATCGTCTTTGGGATTTTTTTNCAGGGATATTTCTTAAACTCTGGATGCAAATCTGTAGCTTCCTTGGGAAACTTTTAAAGGATTTAATGCAAAATTGCATGGTGTATGTATATAATGGAACCCAGGAAGGTGGGGTTTGTAACAGAGGTGTGGAGATGTAAAAAAAGGACAGAAATGGGTTTTGTGGAGGATGGGATGGGATGGGATGGGATGGGATGGGATGGGACGGGACGGGATGGGATGATCCTTAAGGTCCCAAACCCAAACCATTCCATGATCCCATGATGCTGCTCCAAAGCAAGAAGCAGGTGTGTGCCAAGGAGCTGCTGAGCGGGGCCATCAGTGGCACAGGAGCCATCCCAGCGCTCGCCCAAAGCCAAAGACATCAGCCAGGTCACTCCAGTGGTTTCCCTGACCCTCGGGTTGGATTCCATGTACGCACAATTCCGTGCTGCTTTAACCGCCCCACTAAAATGTGAACCTGAATCATCTTTCCTCGTCTAGAAATCAGTTTCACAACACAACTTCGCCCCACAGGGAACCCAAAACCCCTCTTCAGGTTGGCAGTGCCTTGGTATCCCAAATGGGAATTACAGAACCATGGAATATCCTGAGTGGGAAGGGACCCCCAGGGATCATCCGGTGCCAGCCCTGGCCCTGCCCAGAGCCCCCAACAATCCCAGCTTGGGCATCCCTGGCAGCGCTGTCCAAACGCTCCTGGAGCTCTGGCAGCCTCGGGGCCGTGCCCATTCCCTGAGGAACTGGGAACAAAAATTATTTCCACTGCCATCCCTATCAGAGGAAAAGAAAATCACCACAGCATGAAAAATTCTGATTGTTACTCTAAAACCTCAATGGTTCATCACTTTTAAACCCCAAAAGCTGATCCTGTCTCTGGTTTTTAACCTTGAAAGCCATTCACATTTAGTTTCCACGCAGGCTGGATACGAAACATTGCTTCATTTCGAAAATTAAATCATTTTCTCCAGTGTAGCCAGGGACAGCCAGGAGAAGTTCATGCTCCTACATGAGACCTGAATCTTGGTTTCAACGTGCAAAGGTTTTTTTTTTTTATGCTTATTGTGAAAAATGCGTGGGTGTTCAGCCCTGTCCATTATCACTTTTACAGATTTGATCAAGAGAACTGCTGCAGGCTGAGGGGTCTTTTTACTTTCAGAGGTGACCCAAGGGATGGAAAAAGTGGCAGTTAATTTCTTGCCAAGGGTTTGGAACAATTAAAGCATCACACATTGCAGCGAGTGATTCACCAGCCCTCACAAACACAGACTCAGGATGGTTTGGGTTGGGAGGGGCCTTAAGGATCCCGTCCCATCCCACCCCTGCCGCGGGCAGGGACACCTTCTACTGTCCCAGGTTCCTCCAAGCCCCGTCCAACCTGCCCTCAGACACTGCCAGGGATCCAGGGGAAGCCAGAGCTGCTCTGGGAATTTCATTCCAGGGCCTCTCCACCCTCACAGGCAGGAATTGCTCCCTAAGGTTTAATCAAAACCTCTCTCTTTTAGTTTAAACCCATTCCTCTCATTAACGAAGTCTTAACTTGAGTGTATCCTCTAGATATGAATTCTGTCCCACCTGACTCATACAAAGCCCAGAGCTCATTTACATGGAGGTCCTGAAAACCAGAAGTGTTTTACAGAAGTCTGATTTTATCTGGTAACTGAATTCTGACATACAAAGCACTTCCCATGCACTGGGTGTAGCCCTGTCCTCAGATCCGTGGCCTCTCTGGGTGATGTGCACTGGAGTCTCCCCTGCTCTTTCAGAGAATCCCAGGATCATCAAGAGCCCTTCGGGATCATCCAGTGCCACCCCAGCAGCACCAGCATCACCCCAAACCCTGTCCCCAAGGGCCACATCCAGACTCCTCCTGAGCACTCCCACACACAGGGACTCCAGCACCTCCCTGGGCAGCTCATTCCAAGGCCTGACCGCTCTTCCCGGGAAATTTTCTTTCCTGATCTCCAACCTGAGCCTCCCCTGGTGCAATCTGAGGCCATTTCCTCTCCTCCTTTCCCTGCCCCTCCTGTCAGGAGCTGTGCAGAGCAGTGAGGGCCCCTCCGAGCCTCCTGTGCTCCACACTGAGCCCTTTCCCAGCTCCCTCAGCTGCTCCTCCCAGGATGGGTTTTCCAGCCCCTTTTCCCTTCTCTGGACACCCTCCAGCCCCTCAATGCCCTTTTTAAAGTGAGGGGAGTCCAAACAGCCCCCCCTGGCAGGGGTCAGGACATGGTGTGGAGTGAGGGCTGGAAATGAGCCCCCGGGGCTCTCACTGCTGATACGGAACAGCCAGGGCGAATTTACAAACATTCCTGCAGCCACACTTCCCCTTTCTTTGGGGAAAGAAAACATGTCCCAGAAAAAATTGTTGGGATAAAATCCTGGATCCCCCCAGACAGGGAGAAAGTGGCCATCAACCACTGTTTGGTCTGGAGAAAAGGAGGCTCAGGGGGGCCCTCACTGCTCTGCACAGCTCCTGACAGGAGGGGCAGGGAAAGGACGAGAGGAAATGGCCTCAGATTGCACCAGGGGAGGCTCAGGTTGGAGATCGGGAAAGAAAATTTCCCTGGGAGAGCGGTCAGGCCTTGGAATGAGCTGCCCAGGGAGGTGCTGGAGTCCCTGTGTGTGGGAGTGCTCAGGAGGAGTCTGGATGTGGCCCTTGGGGACAGGGTTTGGGGTGATGCTGGTGCTGCTGGGGTGGCACTGGCTGATCCCAAAGGGCTCTTCCCACCCTGGTGATCCTGGGATTCTGTGGATCCCTGAGGCCCAGGTCTGGCTGTCACAGCACGGCCGAATCCCATAAAACCCCGTAAAACACAAACATGTGAGGGCTGCAGGTGCCGCTGGGGTCAGGAACGTTCCAGACATCTGTCACAAAGGACACGGCCCCGTGCTGTGCTTCACCCTGACCCCGACAGGGATTTCCCAAACACTCCTTTCTCTTTCAAACACCACAAAAAGTCACTGGAAGGGCTGGCTCAGAGCTTCTGAGCTGCTGGTTTGATGAGGGTGGCAGGGCTTGCCCTAAGCACAGCAGCTTGAAAAGTTTATAGCAAATCACGTAAAACCTGTCAGGTTTGAGGTTTCCTTCCAGTGCATTCCCAGAAAGATTTGTAAGACGTAAACCTTTCAACCTGCAGACCAAACCCGACCTAAATGCAGCTTCTGAGCTTTCAAAATCACAGCTTCACTGTGAAAGCAGATGACAGAGAACACCCTGCGAGACAAAATATTCATGAGGCAAAAGAAAAAAACCCCAAGCCCATCTCGGACTGCTCTGGGGTTCACTGGAATTAGAAACTCAAACCAAAAATTACAGGTTGGGAAAAAAAAATGCCCAGATTGATCAAAGCCAGAGAAAATGTTCTCAGAAAGCTTCACGAATTGAAACTGCCCAGTTTGACAGAGTTTCACTCGCACGAAGAAGTGGGGAATCCTCCAGACAACATCAAGGATGAATTGGAAACTCTCCCAGGTGGAGCTGCCCTCACTCTCTCGTTCCCCTGCTTCACACTCAGTCCTTCTATGCCCTTTTCTTCTTCTATTTCAATGGTTTGAATGAATCTTTACAGAAAAATTGATGTTCTGGACTAAAACATTTCGTTTTACTGGACTAAACCATTTAGTTTCACTATTAAATTTAAATCAGTTGTCAAGCCAGGCTTTGGCTGGGATTTCAGTGGGAACAAAAAAGTCATTTATTCTGGAAATTGCATTGAGAACCTGCATCATTCCTACTCTTTCCACTGGCAGGAGTGGCAAGCCTTGATTCCAGTCTCCCTGAGGGTATTCTGGGATGTCTGTTCTGACATCCTGGCGTGTGCACAGGCCTCACCCACAACCTCCAGCCCTTCGTGAGTGCTCTGATGCTTCACCCACCACCAGAGGTGCCACCCCACAGAGCTCACGAACGCCATTCAGAGGGGACAGATCCCTCACCCGCAGTTTGGGGAGCTGACTCAAGTTTACACAAATACTGTTCAGCCTCTTCAGAGAAGAGGCAACGAGGGAGGGCAATGTTTTCTTGTCCTCTCAGCCCAGTGAGTCACCCAGCCCGTGGCCTGTCTCTCTCCGTGGCCAATCCCAGAATTCCAGAAAGCCTGGAGGAAGCCACAAATCATCTGGCAGATGACAGAGCTGCTTACAGGGGATCTTTCTTCCCCAGCTTGAACAGGGCTTGGTTTGTGCTCTCAAATTGGGCAGCGAGAGCTTAACCCTTCCAAAGCTTTTTTATTTTTTTTTTCTCCCCCTCCTCAGCCTGGCTGGTATTTATTAAGAATTTGTTGATGACCTTCAAGGGCTTTTAAGGGTTTAAGGTGTTTTAGGGATTCTGCTGAAGCCTTGGATTCAGGCTGTTTTATGGTAACGAACCTGCCCTGGTGCAACTTAATGCCCACTCTGCCTTTCACCCTTGTTCTCCAGTCACATTCCAGCCTGGCCCTCTGGGAATCCCTTTGGATGTGCAGCAGAAACCTCCGGAATCCAGGATGCACCACCTGCATATGGCTGGATGGCAAAGTCAGATGCTCCCCCGGGCTTTGGGATAACCTCACAGCTTGCCAGAGAAATTTGCTTTTCCTTTGGGTTATTTCTCCTTGGCTTTTCAATGTTCCTAAATCCAACAGCAGTCAAGTCCTTGCCGCTCTTGCTTTAGGTACAAGACCCACCCCTCTCAAATAACAGCACGATTGAGACCCTCGTTCTTTATTCTGAATTTCATAAATTACTTTCATAAACTTGCCACTGTCACTGGCCTTGACATGCATTGCGAGATAAGCAGCCTGCTCTTTCGGGGTCATGCCTCAGCGGTCAAACTAAATCATGATTATCTTCTGGTCATGAAAAAGAAGAAAAACCAGTTTATTTTCTATTTTTACTGCATCCCCTGGCAGTGTGGGGGAGACACTTTCATTTTCCACCAGAGAGCTACCTCAGAGCTGGAGTTTGTCCCTCACGGTAGAACACCCAACAATCTCTCATTAATGGCCAAATGGTAAAGGGAAAAGGCAGAACAACCTGAGGGATGTGCAGGCCAGACAGAACCTAAATCCTTTTCAGACTCAGCACAACGCATCCCCGGCTGAGTGTGGCTGCTGGAGCACTCAGTGAAATATTTTGGCGCAGGAGAAAATCTCTTGATCTCACCAGAGCAGCGTGTTCAGCTCTGTCAGACTTTTGACTTCCTGCGTTCAGGCCTCGCAACGTTTCTCGAGGCTTTTAAGTGAAAAAAGAGCTCGGGCTGTGTAAATCAGACATTGTGCAAGGTTTTTCTTCTTGTAAGCCAAGGTTTTTATGAGCTTTAGTTCAATTTCCTACTCACGAGCTGCAGTCAGTGGTTTGTAATGCTGACACAAATTAACTCTTTGCGATGGGGCAGGCAGCCTGAAAAGGCCTGAAAAATTTCTCTCTGCACAGCGACAAGGGAATTTGTGCTACTGGAAAAAGGGAATTCCAGACTGGTTTGGGTTGGGAGGGGCCTTAAAGCTCATCCAGTGCCACCCCTGCCATGGCAGGGACACCTTCCACTGCCCCAGGCTGCTCCAAGCCCCAGTGTCCAACCTGGCCTTGGGCACTGCCAGGGGTGAGGAATCCACAATGCTGGAGGTGCTGGGAGGGAGCCCCCGATCCCTTCAGCCTCCACTCCCACCAGCACCAGGACTTGAGGACTTTTCCAATGGGAATCCCACCACAAGGGAAGTCAGAGCCACGAATTTTCAACGAGAAGCATTGAGTGCTTAGGGCCGCGTGTCCCTGAATCCAGGCAGGGAGGACCCTCAGAGCAGGAAGAGCTTCTCCATAAAATCACCAAGAGCCCTCCGGGATCAGCCAGTGCCACCCCAGCAGCACCATCCCCACCCCAAACCCTGTCCCCAAGGGCCACATCCAGACTCCTCCTGAGCACTCCCACACACAGGGACTCCAGCACCTCCCTGGGCAGCTCATTCCAAGGCCTGACCGCTCTCCCAGGGAAATTTTCTTTCCCGATCTCCAACCTGAGCCTCCCCTGGTGCAATCTGAGGCCATTTCCTCTCGTCCTTTCCCTGTCCCTCCTGTCAGGAGCTGTGCAGAGCAGTGAGGGCCCCCCTGAGCCTCCTCCTGGCCATTCCAAACCCTGCCAGCTCCCTCAGCCGCTCCTCCCAGGATGGATTTTCCAGCCCTTTCCCAGCTCCCTGGATTCACCACACTTTTATTTCACATTTACAAGGGAAGAATCCCGCAATGCCCGGGTAGTCCTTGACACTGTAGGGCTCAGAAGAAATTCCCCACAGTCTATATTTCTATTTTTCCACGTCACCAAAGCGCTGTGCTGGAGTTCATTCCCACTTGATAAGAAACCATCAAAATGTCGCGTCACGAGCCTTCACGGCCTTGATTAACACTAATAAAAAATATCACAGCATAATTAATAAAAAAAATCAATATTTAAAAGAATCATTAATAAAAAATATAACACAGGCAAAACCAGGAGCAACCTTCCTTGCCTATTAAAGTAATTGAACCTCATAGCAAAAATAAGGAAAAAACCACCCTCCTGGCAAATATTCATGCCTCTTCCCAGAAGTTCCCCTCGGAATGGGCTCGGAATTCAGGAGGTTCCAGCCCAATCCTGCTTCCTCCAGCCGGCGGCAGGGCGAGGAGCTGCTGCGGTGCGATAGAGAAAGGGCCGCATCCTCTGTGGTGCACCACACTCCATCAGCACGGCAGGGCCCGTCACGGCTCCCGGGGGCTGCGAGAACGCTGCTGCTTCCCCGCTCCCCGCCTTTTTTCCCCGATTTTCACCGAGTATCAGGCTCGGGAAGAGTTACGGATTTCCTTCCCGCAGAGCTGCGTGGCCTGATAAAGGGAAATCCACGGAGATAACGGCTCTTTTTTCCCCCCTCTTCCCTCGCGATTTCGGTTGAGGGAGAAAAGTGCAATAAATTTTGGTGGGAAAAGGAGGAGAGAGGCGCTTTGGGGACGTTTCTTTGCAAACCCTGTTGAGAAATAGCAGCGAGAACAACCCACCCTAGGGATGATTATTTTTCTTGCTCCCGAGCCCAAACGTCGCTTTCGCTGTGCCCGGGATTTTGAAACTGCCCGGAGTTCGTTTGAGCGGAGAAAGGAACAAAAAGGGAACTGCTGGAAAACCGTTCCACATTCACAGTCGATGTTCTTTTGCAATGATGAAACGTTTTACAACTCAACTGAAGCGTTTTACCCGAGGTTTTCTGCAGGAAAAACCTCTTTGCTCAAGGTTTTCTACAGGAAAAACCTCTTTACCCGAGGTTTTCTACAGGAAAAACCTCTTTACTCAAGGTTTTCTGCAGGAAAAACCTCTTTACTCGAAGTTTTCTGCAGGAAAAACCTCTTTACCCGAGGTTTTCTGCAGGTAAAACCTCTTTACCCGAGGTTTTCTACAGGAAAAACCTCTTTACTCAAGGTTTTCTGCAGGAAAAACCTCTTTACTCAAGGTTTTCTACAGGAAAAACCTCTTTACCCAAAGTTCTGCAGGAAAAACCTCTTTACCCAAGGTTCTTGTGCCAGGATCTGCACCCGGGCTGCCAAAACTGGGCAGAAAATTTTATCTAAATATAAAAACAAGGCATGATTTGTGTTGGAAGGGACCTTAAAAATCATCTCATTCCACCCCCTGCCATGGGCAGGGCCACCTCCCACTATCCCAGGCCGCTCCAAGCCCCAGTGTCCAGCCTGGCCTGGAACATTCCAGGTGTTCCTGAGGTATCCAGGTGACTTCCAGCCTAGCAACACCTGTAGCCCAGTCCCCAAAGACAAGGAAATCCTGGTGCTGTAGCAACGTCAGTGCCGATAAGGAGCGGAAAGGACAATAATAAACCCCATTCTGGAGCGCTAAGCTCAACCTCTCGCTGCATTGAGCAGCTTAAATGAAATTCCTCCTCTTCTGACCAGACCAGCCCCGGGTTTTCAAGCAGCCCCTCTCCAATTTTTTGGGTTCCTGCCAACCCCACGGCCCCCGCTCCCCACCCTGTCCCTGTGCTCTGGCCCTGCACAGGCACAGCCCCACGAGGTTCACTCCGTTCTTTATCAGGCGCACGAAATTTCCTCAAGAACCCTTCCTGTGCTGCGGGTTAAGCACCGAGCAGTTGCCGAGCTTTAAAAAAATTTAAAAAAAAAATTTAAAAAAAAAAAAAAAAAAACAAAAAAACCCCCCCAAAAAACGGCTGACAAATTGCAGGAAGATCCTTGTTGTTATTTTAGCAGTATTGCTTCCTTTCCCTGCCGGGGCTGCTGAGCAATGTCAGCGCTCGGGCACCTCTCGCTCACCCCTCAGCATCTCCCCCGCCCAGGCAAGAAGGTGCTGGTGACTCACGGCCTCCGGTGCCAGGAAAAAGACGGAGGAAAACTTTGGACGTGAGGAGGAGGGGAGGGGGGAAAAAGAGTTGAAGAGCAGAGCTGGGGAGGATTTGGGCCGGCTGGGTGTCCCTTCCGGGGAGCTGGGACCCTCAGGGTGCCGGGAGCTGGTGACACAGCAGCTGGGAGGGAGCAGCTTTCCGCATTCCCGCTTATTAATGGGAATGAACTCCTGACTCACGCCGCCAGCGAGGCCGGGGAGTCTGGGATTCTGAAGAGCTCTGCAGTGCTGCTCCCTGGCCGAGGCTGGGCTGATCCAGGCTCCGTGTCCCCGGCACCCACGTGGGCACAGCCCGGCTGCCGGACCGAGCCTTGCGTGCCGAGGGGGAACAGTTCAGCTCCCGGAGTTCTTTGGGAAGGTAATTCCGAGGCAGCTGAGGAGCTTCCCGCGCCAGTGCCTGGCTGAGCGGGGTGAATAAGCCATGACTAAAGCACCGGCTGCGCGGGGGGTGCTGAGAACGCGGCGAGAGCGCTACAAGCCCTTGGCCAGCGGTGACGAAACGCAGATCGCAGGGGTGAAACCCTTCAGTTCCCCCCCGTCCCCGATCCCCTCCTTCAGCCACCCGAGCATCCCTGAGTCC
>VZRN01004905.1:19383-82582 GCA_013397935.1 Dasyornis broadbenti | reverse complement strand
GAAGGAAGGAAGGAAGGAGAACAGGTAAGTCAAGGGACCCAAGCTGCTGATTCTGCTAGGAAAAACCACTAACTCCCCCTCAGGAAATGGGAGAGTTTGGCCCACACCCTGTTCCAGTTTTAGTATCTTGGCCACTCTTCAAAAAAGCTCATGTAGTTTAAAATTGCAATATTCAAAGTTGAGCTGACAGGACCAGACTATCCATTTTGTTTGGATATTTAGGATTTTTGAACACCCTGCTATCTGTACTCTGCTAGCTGGATCCTGGCCCACTCGTTTCCTTCTCTTTCTTCTTTCCAAACCAGCAACACAGTTTTGTTGATATTAACTTTATCAGGAAAGAATTGGTCACTGAGGGGAATGGCCCTGGACCCATTTTTTTCCTCTTCTTTTTTTTCTGCAGGCAGAAGAAAACCACTGGGATTTTCAATTTTTATCTTGCATCCCAAGCTGTCCCAGAGCCGTATGGTGAGGATGGGTGGGATACAGCCTGCAGGTTCAGCCAGGTGCTCAGGAGCACCCTTCACCTCCCTTCATCTCCTGCTAGGCTCTGATGCCTGCCTTGTTATCCAGGCACTCGGTCCAGTGTGCTGTAGTGTGTGATACCTCAGCCAGAAAAGAAAAGCCATTAAAAAGATAAATTTTGATAAAAATCTCTACAGCTGTAATCCCCAGAGGTGCCAGACTGCTGCTACATGGGCAATGAAAGCAGGGGGATATCCCACAGGTATGCACTGCTGGGGATTCAGCTGCCACTGTGGACTGAGCCTCTGGCTGTGCCAAAATCACTAGTTTTGTTTTAAAATCTTTCTGGAAGTTTTACACCTGTCTGGACCTTTTAAATCATTCTGGACACTTCATACTGTGTCTTCCCCCTCTTCCAAATGACGTATTCCTCTGTATATTTCTGTATTTTACATCCCTTCCAAACAATAGAGGAACCTGCTGGTAGAGGAGGAGAGGTTTAGTTTAGAGGGATGAAACCATTTTCATATCATGCAAAGGCACTTCTCTGCCAGCACCATCAGAAATAAAGCATAGGCATTTTGGGAAGCTGCAGAATGTGATTCTGTAAAGGAATTAGGTCAAATCCAAACTCAAATCTCACCCGAGGCTTGAGCAGTGGTGCTGGACCCCTCAGTGCATGGCTGCACTCGGCTGCATGGTGGCAGAGGCTGCCTTTGCTGCTGCTTGCACAGGTAGGGGACAGGCAGTACAGACACCATGGGATGGCTCTGGGGGTCTGGGACCTGCTCTGAGCATCCCCAGGAAAGGGGATGGACAGGAGATCCCTGTGCTGGAGCAAGGACCAGGCACTGCTTCTGAGAGCAAGGGGCACCTGGCTGTGCCCACACAGCTGTGGCACTTCAAAACCTGGATCAGCACCTGGATTGCTGTTTCCTGGTCACTGCCTTTGCTATTTTCCTGCACAGGTTGAGAGCTGCTTTCACTAATGACACAAGTTTCCATGAAGCCGTATGAGTTTTGTTTTGCTTGGTTACTCTCAAGCATGAAAATTAAGGCTAAATTAAAAAAGCAAAAGCCAGTGCAAATAGCCTCATATGTCTAATTAAGTTGTTTTGATCAATCCTCTGCTGAGCATGTATTTTAAGGCACTTCTGTCTAATTTTTAGAGATAATAAAATGTGTTTTTTACAAGCCATGGGCTGGTGCTGACTGCATTCATGTTTTTTAACTCCTTGTGGAGTAGCCCACACCAGTTTCTAGGGTGCCATTCATAGACCTACCGTATACAAATATGCTTTAAATTCTGCATCTCTTTTCAGAGGAAAGAAGGAGCACACAACTGTGTATCAAGTGATTGGTGGCACTCACAAAGTTCATGCAGAAGCTGGAGTAAAGGTACTGATGACCTGGTTGTTTAATAGGTGGTGTTGAACTGGAGCCACCTGGGCCTCCTTTCAGACAAAAATGCAACAGTTACAGCCAAGCTCTTAATGCTGTCCTGTTGGCCAGAATAAATTAGCTAAATTTCCAATTCAAGAGGCAACAAGAGCAGGAAAAAAAAAAAAAAAAAGCCACAAAACCAGAGATGCTGAATCAGCCACACTTTATTAATCATTGGCATCTAATTACCGGCAAGATGCAGCGTAGTTACCAAGTGTGATGTTTCAGGAAGCTGCTTATGAATTCTGATTGATGTCACAGCATTGTGAAATTGCCACATCTGGTTTTTTTAAAATCCTTCTGCAAATGAGCAGCAATGTGGCTGCCAAGGACAGTGTCTCGGGCTTCCTGTTTGGAGAAGGTGAGGAGCTGCTGAGCAGGATGCTGGGGATGCCCCTGGACATCATGGCCACCGACAAGGTCAGCTGAGGGCCCTACCTTTCATCTGCTGGCAGAACTCCTTCCAGAGGTGAGTGTGGACTGATGGATAGAAAACTGAATGTCACAGGTATTTAGAGCAGCCACCACATCTCGGTGTCACCTTCTTTGAGGTTCACACATCTCCAGAGTTCCCCAGCCACCAGACTTGTCTCCTGTGCCCCATCACCCCCTTGGCCCCAGGACCCTGAGTGAGTGAAGTTTGGGCAGCCCTTGGGAACTTCTGATGGAAGCTGAGTTCCAAGAGGTGCTCCTGAAAAATCTGGGTGTGTCACCCAGCTGCAGCCTCTGACTTTTCTGTTTGGCCTGTCCCTGGGTCTAAAATGGACACACAGGGTGCAGAATAAGACCCCAGCCTTGGGAATGTTTGGTGGTGGAATTTCCTTGCCGGCCCACCAGCATTTGAATCGCTGATTTGTTTGTCCCTTTAAACCGCCCAACTCTCCCCACCACCCTCTCGCTGTCACAACACCCCTCTCTTCCTTCGCTGAGAACAGATTTTCTCTCCACACCTCAGGCGTGGAGAACATTTGCAAACAACAGCTCTCCTGAAAGCTGACACCTCTCCTCTCCACCAGTGCCAGTCATCATGCTGGGAATGGCACTGTGGATCCCTGCAACTGTCCAGAATCCCTGGGAGAGACCTTACAAGTCACTTCATCATCTCCTTAGTGCTCTCCCTAATCTCTTACAATGAGCAGTGTCCCTGCCCCTGGTGGAACTAATGTCATTTTTCATCCTTGTGGTCACTGTTAGCAGTCAAGCAAAAATGTCAGTTTTAATTACAGCATTTATTTACACATCTCTCCTGCCTTAAACTGGAGCACAGGAAGCCCCTGCCTTCCCCACACAGGGCTCAGATGCTGCTTTTAGAGAAACAGGTAAAACTCTTGCCAAAGGGAGTAAATCTCTTGGTAACACCTGCTTGTGTTTCTTCTCAGAGCAAATAGCTGTAATCAATGACTTATTAAAAATATGTGACAATTAGATTTTTTTTTTAAAAAATTGATTTCAAGCTTGCTAAACAGATTCTGTAGTAAATCTGACATGTTCTGATAAACTGTTCTGGTAATCCCTGTTTGATTTTTATTTCTACATGTATTAGTTGTACTCTTTATGATCACAATAAATGCAATTGGTAAGAGAATAGCAGACCTCTTTGGAGAAAGCATCCTAAGAAGTATTATTTCAATTACATTTCTGTGATCTGAAATTCCAGCTGTTGGGCTTTGCCATGGTCCCCTGAACAGCTGTTTATTTACCTGTCCTCATTTGTTTTCATCTCTTAGTTCGTCTAATACATCTCTTCTCTTTCCTACCCACTTTTCCTGGTGCTCCTAAGTGCTGCCAGTCAGCACCAAAGAGTTTTGGAGGATTGCACACCAGGTTTCATATTTTCTGAAGGGGCTGGTAGTGGCTGATGGGAAAATCACTGACAAGTTAACAGGTCTTTTCATTTTTTTGACTTTATGCTTTCTCTGGCTGCTTTCTTTTGAACCTCTGACTAAGCAAAAGTCTATTCTGATTCAGAGAACATGCAATTAGATTCATCCTGGCTGATTTCCTTGTATTAGCCTTGTCTTTGACACTTTTATGGGGTTGTAGAAGGTGAAAAGGTTGAACTTTTTCTCTCCCTTGCACTTTTCATGGCTTTTTAAGACTGTCTGGTGAGTACAGTGTGGAGAATCACCTGATTATGGGATATCTCATCACACCCACATACAGATAAGCCCAGGCCAGGGCATCAGGCTGATTTTAAGTGTCTGTGCTATGTACAGAAAATCAGTGTGGAGGAAAGATCAGTATTCCAGTTCAGCTGCTTTTAATATGCACCGTGTAAAACAACTTCCAGTACCTTGTTTGAGACTGACAAGATTTTCTCAGTGTTTTGGAGTGGAGTTTATCTGCATGAGGCAGTGACACTGTTGGCTGATATCCTGTGACACAGAGCAGGGATCGCTTTCCTTCACCAGAAAACAGATGAGGAGCATCTTTGTTAACCAGAGAAATGAGAGACATCCCAATGGATATGCATCAGTGACATGGTCCACTGAGCCAGCCCGAAGGAGTCCCATCAGTGCAGTCTGCTGGAGCCTGGAGAACAGCCTTGGGAATGGTGTAAGAAGCGCCAAGGGAGGAGTTTCTTTTTAAATTTAGCAGAGTCCCTGGAGCGCAGGAAACCTGCTAGGGTTTGGACATGCTAAGAGCATGAGATACAGAAACAGTCTGCTCTTTTTCCTGTTAACATGGAGAATGGCCAAGTCTGAAATCTTCCTCTTACCCGGCCACTTCCCTTGGAACAGGGTTCAACTTTACCAACAGCAAAAACCTCTGGAACCAGGAGCATCATTTTAGCAGGCTGTTGGGGCAATGGCCAATCTCTGGCAATGCTGCTGGAGCTCAGGGGTGACAACCTCCCACATCCGAGGGTTGGAGCCCCTGATTTCTCATTGCCAAGACATCTCGCCTTGACACCGTGCACACTGTGACAGGGCCCCGCTAACAAGTCTCAACATCACTCCTTCAAGGCAGAAAGTTCTCTTCCAGCATCATTTTCCCCATTAATTGGATGACCTCTGCTACCCAGCACTGGGCTGTGATTCAGGAAAAGGTCAGGCCTTTTTCATGGCTGCTCTTTCCAATTAACTTTTTGGTGTTCTCAGGCAGGGGTCTCCTGCCCTTCAAGCGCGGGAGATGCTCAGCATGCCATAGAGCTTGGAGGAGCACAGGAGGCTAAACAATCCTCCTGGGAGGCACCTGACCTGACTGCTAACTCTGGTTTTACATGGAAGGAGAAATGCCCTCTCTACTTCCTGCCAAAAAGGCAGAGATGTCACTACAGTGAAGCAGCTCTATTTTCTCTTACCAGCTGCAGCTTCATCCCATCCCAGCTCTGTTATCTGCTTGGCCTAATCCATTCCTCTAATGCAGGAGTCACCATCTTTTTGCAGGACAGAACACTGCATTCAGTATTCCAAAAATATGCCTGCAAAGGAATAACCATTTGTGTTGAAATCCCATAAGTAATTTGTGACCTGTATCAGTTTCCTATAACCTGTACAGATGTCAGTCTCCACCTGCCTATCCTCACTTTCACCATTCCTCCCAAGGCTTTGATCAGGTTTCTGCAGGTGAGAAGAAGTTGTAAAGATAAGTGATTTTGTCTGAATTAGGCTAAATGAAAATGGGTGGCCAGAGGGAGGAGTAAGATGCATCACAGACCTTTGCCAAAGGGAGAGTCGCAAAAGTGCCAGCAAAATCACATGGCAAAAAACCCTTATAGCTGTGAATGACATGTGAGTGAAGCTCACAGAAGTGAAAAGAGCTTGGATTTAAGCTCACGCTTCCTCTACAGCTGGCAAACCAGTAATGGGATAAATCGCAGAAGGCCCCGGGCTCTGGAAGCTCTGGTGCTCACCTTTAAACCTCTCAAGAAGTTAATTCTCACCTAAAGGACTGGAAGCCACCTCTGCCCTCCCTGTATCTAAACTACCTCCTGTTGTGAAGGTTTATGTGTTCCCAAGTGTTTAGTTGATGCTCTACATCAGGCAGAGAGGATCCATGTCTTGGGGTGATGTTATGATAATCCTGTGTCCTCTATCGTCTGCCTTATGCCCAGACAATGTGTTCTGTAACTTTAAGAAGCTGGGAGAATTTCTGCTGGCCTGGGTTGTTTTGAAAAATTCTCCCCCTGGGTGTCTGGCATTGAAGTGCAGTGGGGCAGACTCCTCTTGGGTCTGGATTTTTTTCCCTAGCAGCAGCCGTGGCAGAGGGCAGTTCCTTCTTCATTCTTCTTTTTGGACTGTTTTTTCCTGATTTGCGTTCTTGTCCGAGACATCAGACAATCCCCAGGAGGAAGGTAGGCAAGAATCCTCCAGGAAGCCACCCGAGGGACTCCACATAGCCCCCTGGGACCGCTCGGAGGGGAAAGCTATGCCCAAGGAAAAAAGGACACTCAAATCCATCAGCTGTTTACTCAGGTTTATTAAGTCCTTTTCTCTTTCCTGTGCTTTGTGGGCATTTTGCTTTGTTTTGTTAAATAAACAGAGTTGTTTTTTTTTTCACTTTCATCCAAAAAGTTCTGTTGTGGTGCAGGGAGGAGTTGCCAGAGGCCAGTTTCTGTGGGGGAGGTGTTCAGTGGTAGCGTTTTCCTCCTTAACTTTTCTTGAACCTGAGACAATTCGCCAGCCTCATTTCTAAGGATCTGATCTCTCTGGCTTAGCCCCTGGACCATGTGCTCTCTGAGAGCAGTAAGTTGTCACTGAACAAGAACAGGTTCAGAATCATGCTTTTGCCAGTTCCACTGGATTTCCCAGCCTTACTCCTCGGGCACTCCCAATTAGTGGGTACTGCTTGCAGTTACAGAATTTCTCTCTGTGCCCCGTGCACAACAAGAGGATGATAAAACTGCTGAAGGTGTTAAGTGCTGAGCTGTTGATTCCAATAACGGCAGTGAAATTCTGAGAGGGTTGTGGACACCCCCTGAGCCCAAGAGCAGTTTTCAGTGGGAGCAGGGTTGTGCAGTGACACGGGCTGTGCCAAACCCCTGGGACACTGCTGTACCTGGGGTAGCTCCATCTCACTCAGGGTTGCTCTGCTCCTCCCTGCCCAATGACCTGACCAGCTCCTTGCACCCTTGCAATGGACTCCTGGCACGCTGTTTGCTGCCACGTGCACAGGCCAGCAGGAAAACAGGCCAGCAGCAACATCCCTTCAGCACAGAGGTGGTGGAAATGAAATTCCAGCACCCAACAATAGGAAAAAAGCTGCCAGGGCTGAAAATCCATCATGGCATTGTCTGCCCTGTGAATGCCCAACTCACCAGGCCTTGAAGCCCTGTGGGGTAGCTTGGTGGTGCACTATCAGCACTGTACATGTTCATGGCCCTTCTTTTGCTGATCACTTTGTGTTCCCTGAATCGCCCTTCTTTGGGCAGTGAGGTTTAAGACCTGCAGAACAGGCCCCTATCCTTCCAGTCCCACTCTTCTTCAGTCCAAAGTATTTGACCATCTCACCAGCCAGAAATATGCATTCCCATCAGAACATCAACACAGCAGAAACATTAAGAGGTAACTCCCTGCCAATCACCTGGTAAAATTTTGATTTCAGAAGCCCCTGTTGATAAATGGGAATGCTGGAACTGGAAGTCAATGGGTATCCAAAGCTAAAGATTACCTTTATCAGTAGGGCATCTGTCATTGCTTAATTAAGATGCAAATCATCGCTGTCTCCTGGTGATGAAGTCACTTTTCGTGTGGATGAAATACAAACAGCTGGATGTGCCCAGCTGAACTCTATAATGGTAGGACAAAAATGTCAAGGCTGGCTACAGCTCCAGCAGTGCTCAGCCAAATTCTGCCCTCGTCTCCCTCTCCAGCCAGCCATAAAGAGGTCTCTGAGCATGGCCAGCTCCCAGCACTCACACCAATGATGACAGACTGAGGTAAGTGCTTAAAAAGGTGCAGTCAGTCAAGAAAAATGGGATGAAGGAAGCTCATTATCATTTGCTTGTGGCTGAGATCCCACCAGCATTCCTGGGTTTGCTGGCAGGAGGACCAAATCCCAGTCAGGGCTCTGCAGAGCCTTAGACAGGAGCCACAGCCACATTGCCGTGGGTAAGAGCCATCTTACCCAGCTTGCAGGGAGCAAAAGGGCATTAATTATGGGCCAGTAAAATAATTACAGGAGCCATAAGGATGTTTATGAGATGTGCCTTTGGGAGGGATGCAGTGAAGAACTTTTTCTGCCCTCCAGCTGCCATTTGCCAGGTTTGTGATGAAAAAACCCAGTTGTCTACACCTCTTTTGTCACACTCACTCACCAGCTGGGCCATGTGCTGTGATCTTGTACACCCAAAGTGGTGGAAATAAATATTCAGGCAGAAGGCCCAGAGCTACCAGCATTAGTGGCTGTGATTTTTGCCTTGATGTTTGCCCCACCTCAGTCCTTGGGGCTGGATGTGGAAATCTTCATACCCACGCCTGAAAAAAAACTGATGAAAATCGGACCATCCAGGACTCACAAGAATTATTTTAACCCTTGACTTCTTCAAGCCTATCTCTTGCCAAATCTGGGTCCCTTGCCTGGCTGTTGTTAGTATTTTGAAGAAGCCACTGCTGGTAGCTGTGTGAACCCAATTCATTGTCCAGCTCCGGGGACCCTGTTGCTTCCTCCTGAGAGACTTTGGAGACTTCTTTGCCTGTCTTGCCTCAGTTTCCTTCTTTCTCAGCACCAAGGGATAACAATAGAGACCAGGTCAGAGATACTGAGTCCTGTCACAGCACGTGGCCAGGGTACCTGTGGAAAACTTGGTAGTCACCCTTTTGCTTTGGTGTGGGCTCTGCTGCAAGCAATGAAGCAGATTTTCCCGCACAGACAAAGCCAGTGGTTGTCTGTGCACCTTGGACTTGGTGTGCGCTGTAGCCCCTGGTCTGGTAGCTCCTCATGCAGCTCTGTGTGTGCAAAGGGGCTCTGCAACCACTCCAAATTTATCCTCCCTTTTAGAAAATAGGGTTTTTCAGCAGGAGTAAACTGCATCCAGAGTGAGGGGTCAGCCCTACCTGAGCTGCAGCAGGAGCACAGCTCTTGGGTGTAAATGAACACTTAGGCATACTTGGAAAGACGAAGCTTGATTGACTCCCAGGACAATGTCTTGAAGCGATGAGGAAAGAGTAATTTAAAAATCAGCCACCTAGAGGCAAATGTGGCAGCAGGGAAAATACCCTCTGGCAGCAGCAGAGTGGCTAATTGCTCTGATTTGGGATTAATGTGATCATTCATTAGCTCTCATTTAATAACTATTTACTCTGCACTGATGTGGAACCCTCCATGTCCTCTACAGCAACTCCACAAATACCAAATCTGGCATAAGATTGCTGGCAGGGAGCCTGCTGAGATCTGGGTCACCCCATGGGGAAAGTGAGGAACAAGAGGGCTTAAGGTCATACCAGAGCTCTGCAGAGCATCCTCTGCACTGCATTTGTGGGCTTCCATCCTCTGCATCCTTCCCTTCCCCATCCCTTCCCTATCCCTTCCCTATCCCTTCCCTTCCCAGATAATTACAGGATTCACGGGATTTGGACATTCCCCTCTCCCCTGTGGAGGTGGGAAAAGGTCCCTTTGCTGCTATGGCTCAGTGGTCTCTCTGCTTCCATCTCCAGAACTGCTCATGCTGGGGTGGTGGAGCCATCCCTTCACTATCCTGCTCCAAAGCAAGCAATGCTGCAGTTTCGTTTTCCCTCTGTTCTACAAAGAAAAGGGCACTGGTAATCAGTGCAAGGATTTACCTTCCCAGCCTCACAGCCAGGTAAAATCTGCTGTTCCCAACCAGAGCCAAGGCCATCATCTCCAGGCTGTGGATTTCACTGCTGGCATAGCAGCCAGGTGCCCGCTGCACTGGGAATGGGATAAAGGCAGGACCATCGAACAGACAGGAGTTAGTGAGGTGAGGGAACAGATTTGGTCAATCCTCAGCTCTCACTGTGGAGCCTCAGTTCATCCCAGCCTCAGTCACATCTTTGCCAAGCCTGTGGCACAAGCAGGATCCAACCTTGGGACAGCCTTTGGGATGGCCTGACGTGCATCCTGCGCCTGGTGGAGATGATGCCAAGGTCTGGCTGTGTCAATGCCAGCCTCCCTCTGCCCCTGGAGTTTGTCACTGTGAGCACGTGGTGCTGGCCTCAGTGGGTTGCTAGCATTTGACTTATAGTCGAGACAAAGACCAGCTCTCTTGCCTGGCTGAGGTGAGAGCTTTCTGTTTATCCCCCTCCAAAAACCCCACTGGACTTCCTTTTCTGTCTGGTTTCAACCTTGCCTGTGTGACAATTTCCATGCAGTCTCAGGTGTTGTTACCACTGTCACTCACACGCCAGTGACACGGATTCCTCTTTACCTGAAGGCAGCTTAAGAGCAGCACCTGCTTGCTGGAGAGCTTTGTCACTGCCCCAGCAGAGCTGTCCCAGAGAGAGGATTCCTCCCTCACCTTATGCCAAACCTTATACTCTTGGCCTGAGTATGAGCAACAGAAAAATGCCCTAATGAGGGAATTTCTTCCATCAAGCTCCCTGGACCATCCATACTGAAATGATTCTCAGATTGGCTGTCCTGTATACACAGAGAACTCATTTCCCAGCCCAGGCTACACTTGCACAAGTGCCAGCAGCTGAAGCATACCTGGACTGGAGGGCAGAGCCCAGGTCACGCTGACCGCAGCAGTGGCTTTCCTGGAGCTGTGATACCTGTTTTGCTCCCACATTAAAGGCTTGGGAAAGCACAGCACTCATCAGAAAGCCAGCAGGATGGAGCATGCATCACTGGCAGCAGGTTGCTGCTCTTCCTAATTAAAGCCAGGTCTTGGAAAAGGGCTACCACTGTATTTATTATACCTGTGCCTTCATCCCAGCCCTCTCCTTCTTCCCTTTGCCACTTCCAGCTGTTACATACTGTCTATATCATCTCTGTCCAGATTACTAATGATTGCCTCGTTAGAACAATAATTGGCCTCTTATTTAGTAGACTCCTAATGATTATGACTGAAATGTATTATCAGCCATAGGGCTGATAATCTATTTCAAACTGCACGGGCTGAGGTTTATGTTCCTTGGTGTGATTTCTTTTCCTTTTGTAGAAGCAATTATGTGCATTTGACTGTATATAGCTATTGTTGAAGCCTTTGTGCAAGAGTTAGTTGTGCACAAAGCGATTAAAAATGGAAATTCAAATTACAGGCAGCAAGACAATGGGCCCTGCAAGTGGGCTTAACCAGAAAGGAAACCAAAATACTTTCATTCTCATGATGGATTACATTGTCAAGAAGCTGTATAATACTGGAGGAAATAGCAATAACTGGTTGTGTGCCTGTATTCCACGTGCCAGCAATACGGCTTAGCAGGGTTCTGATGGAGTTCATGGCTGGGTGAAGCCAGCCTGGGGATGTGAGCAACATTCAGGGGCAGAGCCTGAGGAATCACATTTTGCTGTTCCTTGTGTGGATAATAAAACATAACTACTACTTTTTGCAGTTATTTCAGCAGGTAAAAACAGCTGAACTGGGGGTCTGAACCCCAGACATCTCTCTGGAAGGTGGTGGTGCAACACAGTCTCAAATCTAAGTAGCCCAGAAGGTTCATGTGTGGACTGTGGCATGAGCTCCTTTGCCCAGCTTCCTTGGGTAATATAAAGCATTAAAAACACTGAAAAAGTTGTGTTAAGAGAGAATTCACCACGCCTGCTTTTGAAAAAAGGATATGGAGAGAATGGTGGGAAGTTTTTGGTCTCCAACTATGCAAAATACTCAGTTTTCAAAAGCAACTGGAGATCGGCGTACCTTGATTTCTTGGCTGCTGAACTAAAAGCTCTTAAGAGAAGTTATTTGACAAGAAGTAGCAAACATCAATTTTCAACCCATAGGCTGTATGGATGTCTAGAAAGGAAACACCCAAAATAATTAGTAGCTCTAAATTTTAGGATTGAGATTTTAGATTGAGCTCTAAATTTTAGGATTAGGTGCTTAGGCTTGAGTCTCCCAGGAGCACTGTCCTTTAGCCATTTTCTCCCAGTTTGCTCATCTTATCCAGTATTTCTTTAAATCAAAAGTTAATGGCATATATAGAATCTGCAAAAATTTTTATTCTTATAGAAGAAAAGAACCCAAGTCTGAGCTTTCACTTAGATGTTCCTTGGCTTTGCTGTCATCTCTGTAATCTTGACTTCATCACTTCTGGTGTGCTTCAGGTGCATTTTTCTGTGTCCCCTTCTGGAAACTCCTGCTTCACTTGCTCTGTGTTTCAGCATCCTTTGGTAAAATGCTTGAGAAGGGGATGTACCCCATGATGTGCCACACTGGCAAGTAAAATGCTCTTCCTAGCAGAAATTAAGTGTATTTGTTCATGTGCCACCAAGGAGCTCTGCACACAGGGATTTTTGGATGTATGTGGACGCATTCTCTGAAGGCTGCAGCAGATCAAACAGGTTTCAGAGGCATCAGACAATGTCCTCACACAGCAAACACATTCAGAGTCTCCAGGGAAATCCACAGAGCCCTAAAATCCAAACCAGAGGGCATTGCCCAGCAGCAGGAAGGTAGGTATGTACAGGACACAAACTCTCCGGGCTCATCCCTCACCTGAAATAATCAGAGCAGGGTTGAAACAGATAATTTATGGACATTTCGATTTCCATCAGAAAAAAATGGTCCCAGGGGCAATTTTCATGGAGCTCTTGTTATGGATGTACTGTAACCTTTGGACAGTGCTAGAGCAAGGGGGTCCCAGGCTTGGATGGAGTCTGCTGCTGCTGCTGTGTGGCACATAAATAACATTAACATGGGCAATTAATTGCTTTATAAGGGTTTAACTTGTCTGTGAGCCTCCTGTTTGCTGCCTGTGACATAAACTAACGTTTCCTGTTTTCTTCTGTAAAAGTTGTTTTACACCTCCAGTTAGTTCCCTTTCTAATGTCTCAGAACTGTGCAAACTTCATTATCTTCCCCAAAGCATTGGGAATTGGGATTTCCCCGCGCTTACTGCAAATGCCAATTACCAGTGCCAAAAAAAAAAAAATCCCCAGCTCACTGTGTTCCCCTGAAAGCACCATTCCTAGGAGCCGTTTGTTTTGAATTAAGAAATCCTGCAATAAGGGTAATTAAATTAGAATGGAACTTAATATATAGAAATAGTGGAAGGAGAGAAGAAGAATGGGAGCCTAAATTATACTTGACAGAGCTATGTGGCAGCATATCCAAGCAGAGGGTGTATTTTTTTTCCCTTTGCTTAATACATCCCCACCCAGTTTTCGTCATGAGATACAGAATTTTGATTACTTTCAGTGTCTTTCAGCCAAGCCTGGATAATGACTGTTAGAAATGCTTGTGAGTGTGATTTTTTTGCTGTGTTTTTGTTTCTTTGGTTTTTGTTTTTCGTTTTTTTTCTCAGGGAAGGAGAGTTTTGCAGAGGAGGCGTTTGTATACTTCTCTTGAGAGCTTGGGTTGGCTGCTGGCACCTCCACAGACTTCTTGTAGCTTTGGTTTCTTCTTCCCTCTGAGGTGAGGGAAAGAGACCCATGGCTGTTTCTGGAGGGTAAATCTCCCCAAACAGAAGTTGTGCACTGTCCTCTAATCAGACTTCATTGCCCAGAGGAGGGAAACTTGTCCTTCCCTGTCCAAAGGGAAGACTGGGATGATGCTGTGCACACTTGGACCCTCCTGAGCACACCTTGGCTCACCAGCAGCAGATGGAGCTGCTTGCCAAGGCCCTGAGGAGGAGGTGAGGCAGCGCAGGGCTGGCCAGGCTCGCCAGGGAAGGGGCAGAAAGGAGGGCCAAGTCTTGGGACGCTGAGACCACGATGTCTATTGGCCATGTCTGGGACCCCCAACACCACCAGGACATCGTCTCTTTTCATGTAATTGCCTCCCAGTTGCTCTTGTTGTCCTAATGACCCTTGTCCACCCCCATTCATGGCTGCATCTGCCTGTCACTCAGATCTGGGTGGTTACAGATGTGAACAGCACTCAGATGAGGGGGTGCCAATTCTCTTTTTCCTCCCTCTGCTGCAGAGAACCTCCCCAGCCCAGCCGAGGGATGTTAGACCCAGTCTCTCCTGAGATCATGACCACGTTTCTCATTTTCATAACTTCATCACACTGATCACTCTCCAATCAGCTGGTACTCCTCAGTCATTTCCAGGAGATGAGGTCCGCAGTTATATCAGAAAGCTGCATTTTTATTGGGTGCCTAAATTCATTACCTTGCATTTCACACCAGTGAATTTTATCTCTCCCTGCCTACCTCAGTCCTCAGGATCATGAGCTTCTGTTTTTCTCTCTTCACTTACGTATTGACATTGCCTCTAAATTTTACATTTAGCAGATTTTGTCAGGTATTTTCTATGCTCAAGTAATTAACAAAAATATTGGTGTCAAAACTGTCTCTTAAGGAAGTTTAGTAATAATTCCCCTCCCTCCTGATCCCTCGCTTTGCAGCAGTACGTTTCCATCTCCCCTTCATGCTGCAGCACATTTGCAGTTCATTTAGTTTCCACCCTTCCCATCTGAGCTAATGTCTCAGATATTGTTTAATCAGATATTGTTTAATCTCAGATATTGTTTCTCCCAGCCGCTATGGATAAGCTCTATTGCACTTTCTGCATCTAGAAAGCCAATTATGTCCCTGAGCTAACTTTGATGAGTCCATACTACTTGTTATGTCATTTATCTTTCTTAAAAATCTGATCTTAGATCTTACATGTTTTTGAGGTCAGACTCGAGACTGATTTTACTCTTTCCCTTTCTTCTCTTCCCTTTAAACTTGATGTTTTCAGCCATATGATGCCAATTTTGGTTAGACACATAAGCTCAAAATGCCTATTTCTGCCCAGAGGTGTCATGGGATTCAAGAGGGGAAGCAGATCCTTCAGTCTGGTGGAAGTGAAACTCCTGGAGTTTAGGGTCAATCTGACTCCTTCTGTTGTCGCCATGCTCCTCCTCTTGTTTTCCTCCTTTTTCTGGTCCATGGTGGCATCAGCACTGTCTTACTGAGAATTGGGCTGAGGACAAGCATGTGCAGTTTTGTTCCTGTGACTTGTTGCCTGTTCCTCTGTGTTTACGTTCATGTGTGTTTCAGAAGAATTAATTTCTTCTGGCTTTAATATTCCTAACCAGGTCTGGTTAAACAGGACTGGCAATTTTTGCTTTAATCACTACAGCTCCTCTCTTTAAAGATACAACTGTCTTCTCCAGCATCTACTTAATATCAACCCTTGTGTCTCTCTGCTTGTTTCCATTACTGTTCTTGGGGTATTCTGGTGAACTTTCCTGCACACAATTCTCCTCGATCGTGGGACAGATGCCAATTATCCTGCTGTGCAGGGCAAGGACAGCTGAAACCTTCACCGCAATAAAGTTGTCTCAGATACCCCTTCCACTTCTCTGAACTTCCCATCCCAAATTTTTAGAGATGTGCTCTGGAATTAATGAAATTCAGTTGTGGTCTTCTTCTGCCTTACCCCTCTGTGTAGGCCCTGCTCAGCAATAACAAAAACATCTCAATATTATCAACCCTGTGCTCAGCACAACCCCAAAACCCAGCCCTACACCAGCCACTGGGAGGAAAAGTAACTCTACTCCAGCCAAAACCAGCACAAACCATTGCAGTGATCTCTTCTACTTCCCCTTTTCTGACTCCAGTACAAGAACACCAGGTAACAGTGCCAGGAAATCTCAGTTCTAGAGGAAAAGGTCTTTATTAAAATGTCATCTTTCTAACAAACACCTTCTAAGGATAATTGGAACCAGGTCAGCCCAGGCTTTCTAATAGACTTCTTGTGATTTTCATTCTTTGACCTTAGAAGAGCATAAAATCAAACTATAAAAAGTTGAATTGTCTAAGTCTGATACTGAAAATCTAGGCTGAAAAAACCCCCACTAGGTCCACAATAAATTTAGGAGTTCTCTTGTACCACTGTGACCCCTTTAAGGAAAAACAAGAGGAAAATATGTGTTTATGCTTTACTTTTTGTTCAGCCCCCCTCGTCTATTAGTATGTTGAATTCTCTAATGGTGCCTCAAATATGGGGAGTCCACAAAATCCTCGATAACGTTGATGTCCAGAAAAATAGTGTTTCTCCAGATAATATTTTAAGATCAAGTGGGATTCAGGTCAAAAGTTAAGGCACCTATACTCAGGTGTCTGTATCTCTGTGAGCACCATGGCTGAGATCCCATGGTAGTCAATGGGAACAGAGTCAACAGATCCCAGAGACCTCTCCAGCTCACACTGTGCTGAACACCCAGCTGGCATTCAAGCTCCTCACAGAATTCTCTAAAGGTTTGGGGGTGCCCTGGTATTCCCTGCCTGGCCTCCAGAGAGCAGTGAGACCCTTCCAAGTCCCATTCCATATCTGCCTGCACCATCCAGATCTCACAGGAGCCTGAAGCGGCAGCAGATACTCACATCTAGACAACTGAATGTCATCTGTGTGTTTGTTCAGCTGAATCTCCCCGAAAATCTCCCAGATGTGAAGCCCTTTGGTTTGCATTAGTGACGGATCAGCAGATGTTTGCAGCTGGAGCTAACGAGGCAGTTTCTATGGCACATGTTGATTTTGATGTGCTTTGGCTGAATTGAAGCTGAGAAAAACAGCAGCAGAGCTGCTCCCTGGCGTCCTGGGGCTCACAGGGTCCTCAGCTCTCAGTTACAGACAATGTTGGCAGGAGAACAAATGAGTGTCAAATGACCACAAGTACATTTTAACCTGCAAATTAATTGGAAGTTTCTAATTATCAGGATTGTAATGCTCCCACAGCATTCCCAGCAGAACAGCACCAAATGCTTTTGAGATAGATTAGTTTACTAAACTGATCTGAAGACAAGGTTGCCATGGCTCTGGGTGAAAAAGCTTCCTGATAGGAAGGCTCTTTACTGTCTCTGCAAAGTGGGACACACAGGACTCCTGAGCTCTGTGCTTTACAGGGCAGTCTGGGGACTCCACAGGTCAAAGCTGTTTCTTTCCTCCATAATAGTAACAATGGTCTGGCATTCCATGGGTGGTTTTTTTGTTGGTACTGTTTTTCTTCTTTAAACTTAATTTTGTTTAATATCTTCTATCTAGATGGAAATTTTGAAAATTCATCTGCTTTATGATCAGAAGTGAAAAGAAAATCAGAAGTGACAAATTTTTTTATAGAGGAGAAAATCCGATATTTAACTCACTCAGGCTGTAACCATAAATGAGTGACCAATTGCTTCATTTGTTCTTATACATCTGCTGGATACTTCTCTGCTCTGGTGAGTAAAACATTCAGATAAATACTGAAAATAAGTTTAATGCATAAATTAAATCAGTTATTTTTGTGGCTCATAGAACTTGTGAGTCTTCTGTGGTGTCACAGAAAGCCTCGGGAAGGATTTGCTTGAAGTGAATGCAGTGGGAAGAACCTTTTGATGGATGTCATTTGCAGGGGGTTGTACAGGCTTTCAGTTTGTGGGAGGGCATCTCATTCAGATGAAAATAGAACAGAAGCTTAAAAAAGGGAAATAATGGTGTAGAACAAATTCTGTGAAAATTATTAATTCTACTGTCAATGGAAAGATTTAAATAGCAAGTGCTTCAGTTATATCCACAAATACTTTTCTTAAATGGAGTTAACTGCAAATTTCAGTATTATTTCCACATCTTGCCTATTATAGAGTTTTTTGAACCCCTTCCTATTTGATTCCTATGGAATTATCACAGCCCATGTGATTTTCCTCCTTGCAAGGTTCTTAAGAGGTAATCAACAATAATTTCCCTGACCCTTTTCAGTAACTACTGAACCTATTTCAATAACATTTAGTAGCAAAAGATGCTGTTTAATGGAGTAATTGCCTTCAGAAACACTCCAGATAAGCAATAGTCCTGTGCTGAATGCAGAAATAGGTTAAATACTTTTTTCACATGGAGGTATGAAAAAAAAAAAATTAAGTCATTCAAACCAAAATTCAGCTAAAAATGATCACCATCTCAGAAAAAGCAGAGGCCCCATAGCTTTAACTGTCTCTGGGTTTTGGGGTTGTTTTTTTCAGAAACCACCTACTATTTCTGTCTTCATGGCTCAGTCTTGCTCTCCTGAGATCCGAGACCGTTTTGGAAGCAATAGCAGGTGTGTGTTTAGAGATGACTTGTGTCGGGCATCCTAGAGGGACGTGGAAGCCCCAGCTCTCTCCACGTGGTGTTCATTTGAAACTCTGCTTGTTCAAAAATGAAAGGCTAAGAAGAGCTTGGTGAACAGCTTGCAAAACACATCAAAATAATAATATATGAGAACATTTTACAAAATACTTGACGATTGGAGGCTTGCCCCAAAAAGGCAAAGCTTGAGAGTCAAAGACTGAGATATAGAAGAACTTGGAGGAGGCCATAGGAGAAAAACTGGAGTAGTTTTTGTGTCAATGTTCACCTTAATGTATCATGGGGACCACCTTTACTTGGGGCGCATAAGAGGCTGCATCCCAAGATGAAGTGCTGGTAGAAAAGCTTATGGAATGAGTACGGAAAATGAAGAGTTACACTCAGGACTGGGTGCTATTTATCATTGTGAAGCCAAGAAAGAAACAGGTGAACCATTTACCAGTGGTGTATTTTCCTCCTTAAATATGGCTCATTATCAGAAAACCGAGAGGTGCTGAATTTAATACCAACTTTTATAAAAATGGCTGGGGAGGACAGTGCAAGAGTAAGTTTAAATCTTGGTGAAATTGAATAGAATCTCACAGTTTCTGGCAGCCCATGCCTCATGTGGCCCAAAAGGCAAGAATGTCACCTGAGTTTCTTTTCAGAGCCACCTGCAGATCTCAGTCTGGATTCCAGGCAGAACCAGCTCAAGCCCCTCAGTTTCTGCAATATCAGGCTCTTGGTGAAGCTCCACCTGCCCTTGGCCATCTGCTGCCCTCTTCCAGCTGCTGCAGCAGCACCCAGCCTGGCACCATCTTCCATCCTGCTTCTGTCCTTCACCTCACACACGGACCTGTTCAGCTTTGGGTGTCGAGAAAACCCCTGGTCTGGGAGAAGGTCACTCATTTTTGGGAGCTGCAGCTTGCAAAATTATTCTTTCAAAATAATATTTAAATTGGTAAGTACAAATAAGTGACAGGATGTATGACCAGATAAATGTTTCCAAGTAAATATTTTGGGGGCAGAAAAATCAAGTATTATGCAGAGATCATTTAGAAAAATGCTGATTAACTTCAGAGTATCAGTGAAGCAGAAAATTGGCATGGAACATGATTGTTAGCAGCTATCTTGAGAGCTTTATCCATTTAAATCACTATTTTCTTTACAAATGAGCTGAGGGATTAGCTTGCACTAAGCAGAATAAAGACACGACAGATTCCATTTAAGAAAGAGCAGAGGACTTTTCCAGCATTTTACAAATGGACTTTCTTGTTAACTTGGCTGTTGTCAATGGACAACTTCTGGAGCTGCACATACCTGGCTGCTCCCCACAACTCTTTTCACCCTGACATAACTTTATACCCATTCTTTCATGGGGAATTCTGCATTTAGCCAGTGGGATCTGCAGAAAGGACGTGGGAAAGGCACCTCATTCCCTCCGTGCTTGGTTTGACAGGTCTATCTACACCCTTTTTTCACTCTGGATGCAGACACTGTTTACAATTTGCTGAGGCTCCAAGTGCAGTGTCTGTCACGTAGCAGCTCCATTCCCTGTGCATGGAAACGTGCAGCTGCCTCGGAGAGGGATGCGTGGGAATCCTGCTATATCTTTAGCCCTAGAGATGACAATTTGCAATCACAGTCACATCCCAGCCAAGGAGCTTCACAACACACCCTTGGAAAGCAGTCGAGCTGCAGCTTGTGACAATCACTCATCTTCTTTTAATTTCTATCTCAAATCCTTGAGAACCTTTTAATAATTCTTTGTTTACAGTTGAAGACAGGAACACTTGGGCACATCGGCCTCTTTTGCGTAAACAAGCCACTAATTAAGTTTGCTTTGAACCCAAAGGCACAGGTTTGCAGAGTCCTTCCAGCCTGATTGAGCGTCCCCATTCCTGCCAGCAATGGCAGATAGACAACAGTTCCTACAGGAATCCTGTGCCCTTCCAGAGGGGAGGTCAGGCAGGACACTGAGGGCGTTGCAAACAGTGCCCGTGTGAGGCAAAGGAGGTGACAGTGTCCTGGGTTTTGCAAAATGTTTTCTAATGTGACTCATGTCACCATTTTATCAGCCCCCCAGGAGCTGACACAGTTCTTCTTCAGAGCTTACCTACCTGATCACATCTTGGGTGGCTGTAAACCAAAGCTGTGTACATCTCAAATGCTTCGCTGTCATTTTTCTCTCTGAACCTTCATTCCTGCTCAGAACCTGCTGCACTCCTCTATTCTTCATCTGCAGGGTGCATAAATTAAATTCATTCTTTGACTTATTGACTTTTTTCCCCATTGACCTGGAAGCTTGAAGAGTCAAAAGATGATTGGATATTTGCATGCATGAATCAAAGGCTGCTAAGAGCAGTGTGTAGAATGGGCAGGTACATTCTGATAGTAGCAAGAGGAGAGCTGCTGCATGTTCACTGCAGGCTGAACTGTGAGTTCCAGTCCTCTGTGTCCTTGGTTTGCAGGATCCAAACAAAATTACCGATGGCAAGCAGAGCAGCTCTCATTTTTGCAGCCTCTGGGTCAAACAAGACCACAGTGCTGAGCTGTTTGGGTCCAGCCAGTCATTCCGTACCATGTGTATGTCTGTGTTAGAGAATTGGCTGGGCTATGTCACAGAATCACAGAATCACAGAATCATTGAATCACTGAATCACTGAATCACTGAATCACTGAATCACTGAATCACAGAATCACAGAATTTTTAAGGTTGGAAGGGACCTCTGGAGATCACCCAGTCCAACACCCCTGCCAAGGCAGGGTCACCTGGAGCAGGTGACACAGGAATGTGTCCAGGTGGGTTTGAAATGCCAGTGTTTCCCAGTGTGGATGAACCTTCTTGAGAAAGTTGTGGGGTGGGATATGAGAAGGAGCAAGGAGACAACTGGCTTGGAATCTGCCGTGCCCCCTGCTTTTGCTGGCTTTTGTTCACATTGTGACACCCAGGGCAACACCTTCCACCTGGATGCAGTATAAAAATCAGGGTATTTGGGGGCCCTTCAGACCTTTGAGCATAACAAACAGGAGGGAGAGGAGCTGTGTGGTTTCTGTAGAAGGGATCAGGGGAGATAAGTGCTAAAGCTGCATTATGCTATGTGAGATAAAAATATCTATTCATGGCCTAAGGATGCTAAAAATGTAAGGGGAGCTAAGTCAAATTAGACCACCCAGCCCAGAAATTTACTTCCAACAGAGGCCAATAGTGAACACCTCAGGAACTGCAGTAAGGCTGCCCCAGGATGCTGTCCTAGACTCCAGTGACTTGTGCCTTGTGGAACTGCTGGGCCAGAGATAATGACCTTAGTGAATACGGCTCATTATTTTTGAGATGACCACTGTAGATCGCCTCAGTCATTTCTCTCCCTGACTGAAGAGTCCTTTTCTACTAAGAAAATCTTTCTACAGGAACCTTACTACATATTTGATCATCCCATTGCTCTTTTCTTTCGTTCTTCAATTTCTACGATATTAAATTTATGTGATACTAATTTTCACATCCTCTGAGCCAGAGGATCAGATCTGTCTTTGATGTGCTAGCATAGCTTGTTTTCTTTGTGTTCTGTTCTCCTTTTCTAACTCTTTCTTATCAATGTACCCTTTGCACCAAGCTGATATTTTCATATCAACACATATTATAAACCCAAAATTTTCCTCCTGGTTGATAACAGCTCATAGCCCATCATTATACAAGCAAAACTAGCAATATTTTCCCATGTACATCACTTTACATTAATCTCCACAGTCTTTAATGTGCCATTTCATTGTCTGGACACCTAGTGGCACACAATGCTTTTGCAATTTTTCAGTTAACTTACGTCTACTGGCCTGAATTTGTCATCCTAGTTATTGACCTGGATTAACTTCCTAAGGTTCAGTTCATAAATACTCAAAGCAGTTTAGTGTGGGTGTGACAGTTCTGATAAAGCAGAGCACAGATGAGTCTGTTCACCACTTACACTGATCCAAAAGCAAATTTTGAAACACTAAGACTTGTACCACACCTCTGACACTCTAGTTTTGTGCTTCAACTTCAGCATGCCCTGATGTGAGTAAGACTCTTGTGACCAACATGTGGCTTTTTGACGATAATATAAACCAACAAGAGGCTTGAGCCAAAAGGCATGCCATGCAAGAAATCTTTTCTTACCCAAAATTGTTCCCACAAACCTTGTGTGCAATTCTCCTCCAGCAGACAAGTGTTCTTCTTCCACTTTGCTCTAGATACAGCACAACAAACATGTTTATTTCTGGCACAGCACATATTATCCCGCTATTCCCTTAGCTGTGTTTGTTTTCTACATAAAACCCGGTTCTTGTAAAGAAAAGATGCTTTCAGTAGAACTTTTTCCCTGCAAATCTGTCTTCATCTACTGTTGTCTGCAAAATCAACTACTTTAGCAGTATTCCTCTGACCCCTTAGATTGAATCTTCCTGCCTGCTCGTGGCTGCCCCAGTTCAACATCTCCAGTTACTATAGATGCATCTCTTGCTTATTGCTGTACTGAGATCATGCACAGCCCAATGCCTGGGAAAAGCTTTGTTTGCTCTTCTGTCAGGCTACTATTACTCTCAGTATTTGCCCATCACACCACTTTCCTAGGAGATGTAATATGAATCTTCCTCTCCTGTGCACCTTCAGCCAGAGCACCAGGGATATCTGAGTCATGGCAGATCTATGATGAATGTTTTGGTTTCTCTTATATTATTTTGGGGTGTGTACTCCTGCTGCTGATAAATGCACACTCTCCTCTCTAGATATGAGCAGCTTGACATTTGAACAATGAATTATGCTCCCTTGGTCATTTCCTAAGCAATTTCTCTGATGAAACTGTCAGGTCTTGGCCTCTGCTCCCTCTCAGCAAACAGCAGCCTCATGCAATTTCCACAAGGTATTGTTTTCCTTCCTTTGAAATGCCTTTCCTTGCTCATCACCACACAACCCTTTTCTCATTAGAACAGACAATTTCTATTGTGATTTCTCATCCTCTGTCCTTCCATGCATAATGACAATTTTATTACAAGGCCCTATTTCACCCTGCAACCCTGAGATGGCTGGAACAAGTCCTTCTGCTACACTTGTGCTGTATCTTATTTTCCTGAAGCTTGGCATGTCCTGGTGATGACTCTGTGAGTGGATGCAGAGCTGGGAAACGAATGATTGTAACTAGCAAAAGTCCTGTGGGAGATGCACACCACTGAAGCAATGGTATCAATAACTCTCAACAAAGCAATGGCTGAGCCCTTTGAAAATCATCTTGATTTTGCATTCTCAAAGCCCTTCTGCTGTGGGGAAGAGTGATCCCTCCCCAGGAAGCACAGGAACAGAACTGCTCGAGGTGTAAGCCATGTAAAGGCAGTGTGCGATACAGACGTGTGGATCCCAGGGCTCGGAGGGTCTTCAAGAGAGCACAGAATTTATCCCACTGCCCTGAAAATGGATCAATTATACATAAAATCCTGTCAGCTGTTCCTAAAGCCATCCAAAGGGGAAGACTCCACTGCCTCCAGGCACACATTGCCCTTCAGTGTTGCCCTTGCCACTTGCTTGTTCTTCCAGAGACACACAGAGCTGATTATTGTCCTCTCTTGGCATTTCAGGTTATACTTGAAAGCTTTTCTCTGGTGTCGCACAGTTTTTCAGTGCTGTACAGTTGTCCAGCTAATGCTTGTGATGGGCACAAACCATGATCAAGGTATCTGGGTCCCTTCACAGCACAGAAGTACTGAAGGCAGCCCTTAGTGTTTCCGGTTGTTATTTTCTTCTTCCAGGAGATCCTGCTCTCCAAGGGCTTGTATTCAAACAAAATCTTTTTCTCTTCTCTTTCCTTGCCTGCTGGCCTTTTCAAAGGTGCCTCTGGAAATGCATGGGGCAAATTCTGTGATCCTTCAAGTGATGGCTGTGAATAGGCTGATGACATCCAACCAAAAATGATGAGAGCTTCAGCAACTGATGAGGCATCATTTCTTCAGGGAGTGGCAGATTGGTTTGTCTGCGTACTTTGAGCTGCATCCTTGGAAGACACTAAAATGTGTGAAATCCCTCAGGAAAAAAAACCAAAACCTGAAATTCTCTGTTCTCTTCAAAAGGCCCAATACCCATCAGAGAGGGTGAGTTGTGCTGGTGTCTCCATGGGGACAAGAGGCACCCTGCTGCAAAGGTGAGAGGTACCATGAGCTGCAGGGCCAAGGCAGAGCTGTGCTTTCTGAGGCCACTGACTGCTTGTGAATGTTTTTTCTCTTCCCATCTCTCTTATTTATTTGGTTTAATATTGACAAACTATGCTAGAGCATGAGGAGAGATAATAGAATTCCCTCACTGAGAGAGAGGAATTCCCTCTGGTCCTCCCTAAAATTGTTTTCTTTTCCTAAGTGCCGGTGAGAAATGTATGGAGGTGTTTTACCTCCTAACACTTAATTCTGGTTAGGAGCTGTGGGACATAAAAAATCAGGAGCCAGATATATGAAAGCAGCCTTTTTTCATTTTGGGATGTGCAGCTCTAATAAAAGTGCTTTTCCTATGGTCAGGTCAGCAAATTTCAGGCTTTGTGAAGCCACCAGTTTGCAATGTGATCACCCACGCCAGGCAGAAGGCGGCGGCCCCACAGGTTTGTTACATTGTCCGGTTTGGGCTGGTCCAGAGTGCGTTCAGAACTCCAGCAGATACCTTGCCTCACCATCAGCTCTGTGGCAGTGGTGATGGTGAGGGCAGATACCCAGTGTGCACAGAGATGCTCAGATGGACCCAGCGCTGCTTGAGACATGGACAATGTCCCACCTCAGGCTGCTGTTTCGGTAGGTTTGGAATCTCTCTGTCCTTCCCACTGCTGTCAGCTGCTTTCAGTACATTGACCCAGACATGAGGATGAGTCTGATGGTTGGGCCATCCCATTGCACAGCAACTCTCCTTGTCCAAAAATGTCCAATAATTTACAGGGAGTGTGCCTTAGAGGTCATCAGACCAATGAAAATTTGACTCTGCAGATGAATGAGAGAATACACAAAATGCAGCTACATCTGCTGTCCCCCTGCTCCTCAGAGCATCCCTGTCCTGGGCAGTTGCTGCCCCAGGTCTGGCTGCACATGGTGCTGGCACAGCCCAGCTGTGCTGCAGCCACAGCTGGATCCTGGTGGACGTTCCGTCTTGTACTGAACTGCCCACCAGATGTGACCCAGGGACAAGGTACTTTTCATTATCTGTCATAGCTTCACCTCCCTTAGTGAGGATACAGGTAGATTTTCAGTAAACACTCCTCCACATTGGTGTAAATGACTTTTATTAATGTGCCAGATGATTTTCAGACAAAAGTTCCATATGCACAAGTTCATTTTTATGCAGAAGGCTTCAAGTGAATCTGCAATAAAATTGAATTCAAGAGGTGTCTTCCCTTCGTCCGTCTGTGGCAGAGCTGGGAACTGGGCAAAAGTCTTCCAAGCCTGAGGTGAACCAGTAAATGTCCACTCCTTTCTTACAGGAAAGCAGCTTTTCTCCAGGCAGGAGGATGACTGATTGACAAATCACGCTGGCAATGTTTTCAATAGAAGTGGTTTTAAACTGAGTTTAAAACTGGTTTTGGAAACACACCTCAAATTACAATGCAGGCAGGGTTTTGGTAGATCTATACCTGTATGTGTGTTTTCTGCATCCCTGGAAAGAAGCCCCTCCAGACCCCATCACAAGAGGATGAGCAGGAGATCTCTCCAGCCCCTCACTCCCACCACTGTGCTCTTCCTTCTCCTGCTGCTCGACTTCAGCACCTCGGGGCGTTATTTCCAACTAACACTTTTAATGCTCCAATTTCACAGGTTCCTGGTGTATAATTAGAAGTCCTGACATCCTTGTCTTCCTCCTCCCTGGTGCCATGGGCCTGCTGAGAGGAGGAGAGAGGCTTTATCCCTGTCTCATGGCAGAACCAGCGGCAAGCCCTTCGCCAGGACAATATCTGTCAGCATCCATCAGCTTCCCTGTAATGACCTCTGAAGTTAACTGCTTTCCCTCTCCCAGAGCGGCCAACACCTCTGTGTTTACTTCTCACTGGAAAAAATTCCTCTCACAGCCACCTGAAAGTGCAAATTCACAGTGACACGCAAATCTCCCCTTAATATCCCCCAACCTGACATCATGATTCTTCCTCAACAGAGCTGTCTGTGGCAGGAAATGCACAAAGCTGTGGCACTGCAGAGCCACGGGGCCATTCAATTAGAGGAGTTTTCAAACAAAGACATGGCACCAGGGCTGTATTTTTAAAATTCGTGTCGTTTCATTTCTCTCCCCACTGAACGAATTATGGCGATTGAGTGCCTCTGGGAATGGAATGGAAAATAATTGGGGAGTAGAAGGAGGTTTTGCACAACAAACTGAGGTAAGTTTTCCAGCAGAGTTGAATCCCAGGGGCTGCATAGCCCCAGTCTGGAGCTCTCATTTTTGTTTCTCTTTTCTGCCGTTCTTTCTGGGAACGGACTTAGTCCAGTGGTGGAGCAGCCAAGGTGGATGCTATGCTGTAACTCAGACTTGTGTTTATTTTACCTCTGCCACCCATTGCCAGAGATTATAGACATTGATTACAGTTTTCAGATGTCCAAAAGACTTGCAGAAAAAATATGTCTTTTTTGTTTGTTTGTTTTTTATTTTCATTTTTTTTGTTGTTGTTTTCGGTTTTGAATCTATACAGCAAATTATTTACAGCAGTTGCTACAGTCCAGCTGAGCTCCCATCAAAAAGTTAATGAAAATTTTACCACTCTCTTCAGGGCAGCAGAACCAAGTCAGAAACAGGACCTCTGTATCCAAAGCACAGAAAGGAAAAAAGTTCTACTGGTTTCAAGTGACCTGGATTAGACTGTACGTTTTTATATTGTAGGTCCTAACAACGTCTATTCATGTGTTAATTTCCTTTTGTTGTTCTTAACAATTGCTTTTGTTACTGGGGTTTGGGGGTTTTTTACCCAAAATGAGGTTTCTTTCCCTCATTCCTATTTGTGTGTATAAAGAACTTGCTGGGATAGTGCCTGGGAAGGTGCTGTTTGGAGGGACCAGAGTGACTAAAACCAGGCAATTTAAGGAAGAAAGGAAAGAGTGGGTTTGGGTTTTCAGGTTTTGGAAGGCTCCCCATGTCCCCTGTATAGAAATAGGTCTGGGTTTGAGGATGATTGAGGAAGTTTATTCTTATTTTGCCCTTGGAATCCTAAAGACTGAGGAACAGAATGGCTCAGATTAAACAAAGCTTGGCTTTCTTCAACACACTTTTCCTGAGCCTGGAGTGTTAGCAACCCTTTTTGGCTATAAATCTGAGCTGTGCTGAGATTTCAGCCACACCGAGGACCTGCACTAGAAAGACCTGTCATAGTCTGTCTACAGCTCCCCCAAAGAACACTATTTGAATTCAGGAAAGCTTAGTACATTTTTTTTTTTTAATAATGGTTAAGTTTTGGATGGACTTTGCACCGTGCTTTGGAACACCCCTTTTCTGTGGTTTTATATAACATGTTAGGGGGTGAGAGGATGGAGGTGTCAGACCACCTTGGCGTGTCTGTGCCTGAGAGAGGGGAAAATATGGTTACGCTGTTGCTGCATAACTCAGTCTGGGGGTAATTTATGGATACATTGGAAGTTTATTTCCCAAGGCCAACAGGAATGACAGAGTGTAAGCAATTTCTCTACCTGAGTAACAAAATCTGAATAGTCGTGAGCTATTTAGCAGTGATTCATTATCAGCTAACCCACTTTTTAAAGGCTGGCTTATATTTCTACACCTGCCATCCTTCTTCTTTCCTGTGTCTTGTAGAAATATCCTGTTAAGTAATCTTTTTGGGAGCTCCGACCAATAAAAGAGCTTTGTAGAACTTTGCTGGTTCTGTGAGCACAGCACCAGCCTGGCTTTATAACCTGAAATAGCTCCTCTTCTGTTTCTGTTTATTCCTGCCAAACAACAGTCAAACATTCAAGGACTTTTGGAGTTAATTACTATTATTGCAAGAAAATAAGTCTGTCCCACTGAATGATTGATTAATGCTTAGTTAGATTCCGGTAATATTCACTTCATGGGTTGAGAGGAAAGCATGTCCCAGCCCCTAAAAAAGAGTAAACGAGTTTATGGTTAATTGATAGAAAATATCTGGATTCCAAGAAGCTTTTGTCAGGATGAGCTTTCTACTCCTTCAGATCTACGCTCAACCTAAGGTTTTTTCACCACAAAGCATAGGATTCTATTTTATCTTTCATCTGCTCCCACCAGGCAAAATTCAGTCCCACCCATAGAAACTCCATATCGGGAGAGTCTAAGCAGATTTTTAAGAGATTCTAGGTAATTCTGGAGATGAGCTCCCATCCTGTCTTCTATGCTTTCATCCTGGCAGTGCAGATGGTTTTCATGTATAAATAAACAGAGTCAATATTCCAATATGCCTTCCACCACTAGCCAGCCAACCCACATGCTTTGAATTTCAGAATGAGTTTTTTGTGGCTGGCAAGTCTGGGTTCTTAACAGAGGTGCCAAAAATTCTGTATTATCTTGAAGTTTTGCCTTCCACTTCTGTGATTCCATTGATTTCAAGTTTGCTAAGCCAAGGGAGGAAAAGAATCGATCAAGCTAATTCTTGAAAAAATGCACTGAATATTCTTAGGCAGAAGCCAGCTCAACAAAGCTGTGCTTATGGTGCTATCAATAGTGAAATCTTGTTTTAAAAGTGGATTTTTCTTCTTTTAAAATAACAAGATATAACAATAAGTACACAAAGGAAGTTAAAACCATTGATGAGCTGAATATTTTGCTGTGTTCCATTGGGAACGTGGCACTGAGAGGATCTTGACCTTTACTCCTGGGCAACTTGTGTGCTCCAAGATAAAAAACCTCTACGAGATGGTACACAAATGATGGCAGATTTACTCAACATTGTAAAAATCATGGTCCTTTTCAGACAGAAAGGCCAAAGAGATGTTAATTAAGTGGACATTTAATTTCCTTTTTAGTCTTTTTACAAAGGAGCAAAGGAACAGGAGGGACCAATAGTCAGCTGACATCCTGAATTTGGGGATGGGTTTTCTTTTCCCATTTCCACCTGGTTTGTTCCCTTCCCATCTTAATTCTAGATGGGGAAAAACCCTAGAAAAATTGCGGAGTCAAAGACTTGAACATATGAGCATGGTTATAAAGCAGATTGTGTTATTACCTTTTGCATGGCTATTTCAGGCAGGAACAACTCACAGGAATGCTCGTGAGTCAGGAGTATTTAAGAATAAACAGGACAATATTTGTAAATAGTTGGTTTAAGTGAGTATGTACAACAATTTCCATAGGAAACCAGATTTCTCCTTGGCCATGACAAGAGTGGCTCACTGCTCCTTAGAGATTAAGCAAAGAAGGATGGTTTGCCACCTGAAAATGAGTCAGAGCAGGAGGGGAAGCGGATGGGGACTGGCTTTAATCCCCAGTTCTCCAGGCAATGACCCATAAATCTGGTCCGTGCAGACACACGGGGAGGGTTTTATGAGCGTTTTACAGAATGTCCTCCCCATGAACAGCTTATTTGGGTTTAGAAGCCCAGGCTGACTTTCCACAGTGCAATCAAGACCCTGAAAAACCTTGCTCCAAAGGACAGAGCTGTCACAGGGTTTCTTTACCCTACATACAACCCGGTGCTGTTATCCTCACCCCTCTCCTCTGCTCCTCATGGCATCATATTGACCTTGGCTTGGGTGAAACTTCGGCCCCTCTTCCACCAGGGCTGAGACTGCCAGAAACCAGCCAGAAATGCTCTCTGCTGGCAGCACTGCAGCTCTTGAGCATGGGAAATGAGCTGTCAGCACTCCTGACTGAGCTACTATTATGGGTAGGAAGTAGCTGAGAAATAATATCAAATCAGTGTGATGCTGTTTGTGCCACACTCCAATCAGCAAACGAAACAGGAGAGGAATTCTTCAAAGAAATTATTTGTTTATTGAATTATTCAGCCAGCTTTAATTTACTCAATCAATCAGAAGTCGCCAGCACCATGGGACACAAATGGACTAATGTTTTTCCAGGCGTAATTCCTGGTCAACAGCCCAAGCGCTCAGTGTTTTGGGCTGGCAGATGTGTTCCTGGATGTAGCTGAGTCAATGCCACACTAAAGCATTTTTCAGCTATCTTAACTTGAGTTTTTCTCCTTCCTTAATAATCTATCTCCCCTGGAATGTCCCTGTAACACATCAGCCCATGTGGGCAGCCATAAAAAAGGTCTGTTCTGCAACATCAGCTTGAGCTTTGAGGAAGTGCAGGCAGTGGCATTGTTTTGCACCATCCACCTGAGAAGGCAGGTGAGAGACAGATTCCATCATTTCTTCTTTGCTGTGAGGGGCCAAATCATTCCTCATGCTTAGCTTCTGTGTTCAGGCTTTCCCTGAGATCTCATTTTACAGGAACTCCTTATTCTCCCCCACTGCAGTTACCGTGCTCCATAGAAACACTGACAATGGTATTTACGTCCCACCATGAGCTTTCTGGAGACCAAAAATCTTCACAGCTGCTTTGTTTGGAAGTGACTTCTCCTTTTCACAAGAGACTGAACGAGGCATCTCATTTGCTGCTGTTTGTGTGGCACCTTCAATGTGATAAATTACCTCAGCCACGCATAACACAGGAAACTCTCCCTCCTGCTGCTTGACGCTGGCTCTGCGTTGCCCCAGACAGCCTCCCTCAACTGGTTTGTGCAGCATTGTCCCTGCAAAGTGCACACAACAACTCACAGGGCTGTGTCTTATGCAGGCATAGGAACGATGTTTCATTCACCAGGGAAAGAAGTCACATCACAGGGGGGAGTGCATTTTTGCCAGGATGACACATCCACCACCATGATTCCCTGGCCCAGCGCTGCCGATGGGGCCACAGAGCTTCAGTCATGGGCTGACACAGTTGCCAGCAGGGATTGGCATGGAGGCAGAGCCAGGTTTTATTTTTGGTGTTACACCTGAAAAGTTCAGTGCAGTTCCATGGCAGGCTCGTGCACGCTGCTTAGTTACAGGAGAGTCATCTCGCCGTGGGATCAATCCCTAAATGAGGGATCCCTGCAGTCTCCACGCAGCTGCTGGTTGCTTGGACTTCTCTCCAAAATCAAGAGTCACGCTGTCATCTTGCTCTTTTACTGGGCATTAGTCTGGGTATTTCATCTATCTAGGATAACTCAGCTCTGGCTGGAGATCCTCACACATGCTCATGATGGTCCCAGGCTCCACAAACCTCGCTCGTTTTTGAGCGAATTGAGGATCATAGAAAGGTAATGGGCTTCCTAAGAGCTACTGTGGGCTTGGTGCTCATTGAGAAGCTTAGTAAGGGACCAGCTGAGGACAGATTTACAACCTCAGACCTCTGAGTGACTCCCATTCCCCTGCCAGACTGAGGGGCATTTACCAGCTTGGGTTTGATGGTGTCAGTCCTGGGCCTTATTACCCAGAGAATATTTTGCTAGCTCCAAATTGCACCAGGGCAAACCAAAAAGAAAAGCATCCACGAGGAAGGAATGATCAGAAGTGGTGTCTGAAGCGCAGAGATGGGCATTTCTGCCTTTATGACTGTCAACAAACCCAATTACCGATTGATTGGCAGCGAATCAGGGTAAAGCCGCTTAGCTGGGATTAGATGGAGAAGGTTAATGAAGTGTCTGAAGGTAGGTATTAGGTGCTGGCGTTGTCTGGGCAGAGCAGAGTGCAGCTGGCTCCTGCCTGGGGGTGCACACCTGCCTGCCCGCACCTGCAGGAATGGCTGTGGTGCTGCCCAGGTGGGGCACTGGAGATACAGAGCACACAGAGGAGGCAGCAACGGGTCCAGGCAGGATCGGTGTGGGGGCAGGAACAGGGCAGTGAAGGCTGAGCCACTGCAGCTACCGGGCTGTGAGTGCTGCAGGCTGAGTTTGTGGGTTTGAGGGACAAAACAGAGCCCAAGGGTTTCGTCTGGAGGTCATCTTCTGCTCACTGCCACAACCACAAGGAACAGAACCACGCTACAAACAAACATGCTGAGCAACCTGGTCTCACCGGTGATGTCCCTGCTTATTGCACGGAGCTTGGACCAGAGGACCTTCAAAAGTCCCTTCCAACCCAAACTATTCTATGATTCTATGAAACAGCTCCTCTGCATCTTGGAAGTGATTTTCTAGTTTCCTTGATGATGGCAGCACTACTGTCCAGTAGCTGAACAGCCTTTGCCACCCCCTGACAGGAAATTCTGCATTCCAAACCTGGACTGGAACTTGCGGTTTTGTTTGCAATTAAGCTGAAGAAAAATTCTTTCTGTAAACCCCAAAGGATCTTTGTTTGTTTCTAACAGATGTGGTCAGATTCTCCATTCTCTTTCACCAATGCCAATCAATATTTACTATATTAAAGTCACTCGATTCACACAATGCAAAATCAATGCAAAGCAGAAAGCAAACAAATCCATGTATTACAGTAACAGGTAATATTTTGCCTCTTAAATTGTGATTACTATTCCATATCAAGGGCATTTTTCTCCTCTCATCTCCCTTTGCTTTTCCATCCTTCCTCCTTCACACCTGCCCCTTCTCACCCCCTCTGTTATCATACTCTGATTAATTGTCACAAATTAATTTCCCCAAGCAGAGCCTGTTTTGTCCATGGCAGCTATGGCTCTCTGAACTTACTTCCACTCCTTTGCTACATTTTTCTCTCTCCCTGTCCATTTGAGGATGGGGCTGATAGAGCAGCTTTGGTGGGCACATGACATCCAGAGTCAAACCTCTCCAGTGCACTGTGTTCACTGTATTATTTTAATCAGAAGTGCCTTTGCAACTTCTCCTTCTGACAAGAAAGAGAAGTGACAGTAACCAGTTTATCCTGCAACACCTTGTGGCCCTGCGCTCTCTTGAACATACCCCTGATGATGCAGGCTGAAAGATTTGGGTGTTGAGGGAAGTTTGTGCCAGTGGGAGCTCATTAGATAACTATTTGCACAAATGTGTGGGTCTGAAGTAGACTGGAGCTGAGCTTTCAACCATCAGGGTCTCCTTTCTTTCCATAGAATCGTAGAATTGTTTAGCTTGGAAAAGTCCTTCAAGATCTTTGGGTCCAGCCATTAACCCAGCACTGCCAATTCACCACTAAACCATGTCAGGGAAAAGGTGTTTTTGTCACAGTCTGTGAAAGATCAGAACCTTCTGATGGAGCAGAACCGAGTTGCTCCAGAGACCTGCTCCAAAAGATCCTACAGATTAAGTGAGAAGAAGAATTAAAGACCAGAGGTAAAGAAAAGGATAATTCAGGCTTCTGCCTACACTTTCTGAAGAGCTACAGGTACAGACAGACCCAAGGCCAAGCATCTGGTCTTTTCTAGTTTGTTTAAAAGGGTTAATAGCAGGCAGGGTCTGCCTCTGTTACCTCGAACACAGATGCCTGAGAGGTGCAGGCAGGACCTCAGAGGAGCCAGGAAGATGAAACATGGCTGTTCCTCTGCACAGAAGTCCCTTCTCTCCAGAGAAGGTGCTGTGTAACTCATGTTTCCTGCACTTCAGCCACGCTTTTGTTAAAGGTGTTGCATGTCTTTCATCTTTATATTTTTAATAAAGAACATTTGAAAAGGCCAGCCAACGAACCCTTTAGTCTCCATCATTTTTACCTCCATTAGATGTGTTACCTGGTTATTTAACCCCCATTCTCTTTGATTCCTTTACCATTATTTTCCCTCTCTTAGCCTACAATCATTCAATAACAAGCCAGAAGATGAGCTCTTACCTCCTCTTAGAGCCCAGGCAGCTTTTTTTTTCTCTGTAGTGCATATGAGATGTACTGAAATGGCTTTTTCCTCCCTGGGTTTGCATAAGGAGCAGACTCCTGTTTGCTCAGGCAGTGATTTTCCATCAGTGTGACATTCTCCAGCTTTCCCACTCCCTGTTGCCTCTCCCCTGCTCGTGGTTTTAGCAGCAGCTCAACACTGCCAGTGCAGAAGCCAGAGTGACCACACAGTCCATCCTGAGGTCAGGGTTACCCCCAGAGCTGGCAGCACAAAGCTGCCCCAGGGGTTCTTTTCACAGAGATCACAACCAACACGTTTCCACAGCTCTTTGCTTAACCCACCAGAAATGGCAATTTAAGATCTAATTCTTATCAGCAGGACAATCCTTCCAACCTGTTCCAGCCCTAGGCATGCTCTTTATTTCCCTTCCAGGGTGTTTTCGTGCTCCTCAAGCAGCACACAGAGGAGAGACTGCTGCAAAGGCAATCGCTTCCCTGAAATTCGTGTTTGGGCATCAGCTGCGTGAACCACTGCCTGATGTTCATGCTCATGGCACATCTGTAGGGTGAAATTCAAGGCTTGTACCTCATTTTTTAAAATTTGCCTCTTGTTCCACAAGCAGGAAGAGTTCACAAGGAGGGAGAGGAATTAATCTAACCACAGAAGTTATTTCTCAGATGTTAAAAAATACAAAACAACCCATGCCCACCTGCTCTCTACTGATTCATCAAACTCACAACTGGTTCCCTCGGTCCTCCCACTGTGCTTATTTCTTGTTCATTATTTCTCCAGAATCATTTCCCTGCTTTCTTGTCTTCCATCCACCTTTACCTCCCATCCTGTGTGGGATGAATTTCAACTTTTTCTTCTTAGATTGAGCCTAACAGGATGTGGGAAAAATGTTCCTTGCTTCCCTTCTTCCTCTTGCTCCTTGAGCTGTCTGTACTGGTGTGCTGTGTCTAAGCTCGCCCCATTTGTAATTGATAAAAATCCAGAATCTGTTTCAGCATATTTAATGATACACAGAAGCGTTCACTGAGCACTTCACGTTAACTCTACTATAATTATTTTCTCACAATTACACACTTTTTATTAAAGGGGAAAAAACAGAGGCAGGTAATCACTGAAACTAAATGCAATTCTGGGAAGTCTTGAATGTTCCAAACGACAGAGCAGGAGAACCATAAACTGCATTTCTGCTTCTGCAATCTCTTTGTTTGCTTGAGTTCTTTTTTAGAAATCATTCTTATTTCAAAATGCAGCAGTGAGCAAAAGTTTGGTTCCCATCTGTTCTTGGCTTCATGGTTTCTGCTTCATGAGATCCCTTCCAGAAATGCATTAGTTATACATTCTTGCAGAGCAAGTGTGGGTATTGTCTGCAGAAGCACTTACTGTGGCAGCCACTGAGCATTAATAAACATGACACCTCTCCTGTGCTCTTTAAGCAGGGAGGTTTCTGCGTTGTCATCCAGCAGACAGGATCCCTCTTAATCAGGGAGAGCTGTGCAGTGGTTATCAGGAAAAAAGCATCAGCTAATGAGTGAAGCAGGCTTTGGAACAACTGGTAAAAACTGTAATGCAAACCCCAGCCCTGCATCCAAAGTCAGCTGGGTGCTATCAGACACAATTATTTATGGCACCCATTGGGTACCAGTACAAATTTAGCACCAAGAGATGGATTTCTGAGCACAGGCTTTCTACCTCTTCATGTTTTCAGCAGAATTTGGGCAAGGATTAACAGAATGATGTGCAGATGACCGAGGCTTTTCCCTTTTTTTCAGGACAGTTGTCATGGGAAGGGTTCTAGTACCATCTGCTGAATGCAGAAGAGGACCAAAGCATTTACTCTGTGATGAGATTCCTCATTTTCCCCATTTTAGTGCTATCAAGGCTTTTCGGGGGCTTTTCCTTGTGCAGAGTTAGTAACGACATGCTTGGATCTGCACAGCATCCAATGCCACGCAATTTTATTTGACGTTTTGGAAGTTGCAGCTGTAACTTCATCCTCCAGATGTGCAGCTCCTTCCAGATGGGGCTGATAGAAGGAACAAGAAGGGTGTTCTCTAAACTGAGAAGCAGCTCTCATAAGAGGAGCTTTATCCAAAACAAGTGTCATTGTCCATAGCTGAATTCCTGAAGTCAAGACAGCGATGGGAGCTGGAAAAAATACTGCCGTGTATTTGGGATAGTGTAGAGTTACACCCCAGAAAAACAAGGGCGTCTTGTTCATGTTATCACATGCTATGGTCTGGAGTTCACTCATGAAAACTTTAAGGTCCCTTGCTTGTTTTGACATTGCAGAGAGCCGGATCTCCACCTGTGAGTGGAAGAACTGCAGCTCCTGCTGGGTTTCTGGAAATGTTTGTATTTGTTCTTCCAGAGGTTGTCTGGATACTGGAGATGTGTCCCTTGTTTCTGCAAGGTGGCACCACGTAGGCATGCAGACATTGTCTCCATATGGACAGCTCATCATCAAAATACCTTCTTTTAGTTTGCTGAAACATAGCAGAAGGGATTTAAGTGGTTAAGAAAACCCATCTTGATGGAATTTGTACTAGTGGCTGGATATATTTCAGCAGAATGAGTTTCCTGCACAACTGAACACACTGTGTGCTTTCTGACAGAGCTACGAAGTGCTTGGCTCTCAGTCAGTACATCACAGAGTCATTAAAGCTGGAAAAGATGCAGTGTTAGCTGTTTGTGGGAGGAGATCCCAGCCAGTGTCCAGAGCTGGTATTTTTTCTGCAAGTCCCATGACATTTAGAGTTTCTCAAGTGCCAGATTTTGGAGTAGTGGGAGTGTATTCTCTCCCACATGGAAAAATCTTACCTTCATAGGCATACAGAGAAGCTTCATAGGTCAAAATACAGCCTAAAATTCAAAAAGGAGAGACTATGTACATCCAAAACTGATAAAAATTAGTGAATATCGGTTGCAGTTCTGTAAACTGCAGTGCCTATGTGTAGCATTACTCTGGGCTTAAGTGTCCCATCATGAACCATGTGCAGAATATAAAGATGGTCCTTGACTCAAAGCATTTATACACTGGTTTTTATTTTAAAACTCATTTTAAGTTGACAGCATGGTTTTTGGCTACATGAGATAGTTATGAAGGGTGGTGCTTGTACCCAGAGTGGAACTGGGCTTTTGCTGACACCTGGAAGTCCTGAGCTTGATATCCTGTGATTTCATGCAGAGATCTCTGCCATGACCAAAGCCCAGAGACCAGGTGGTGAACAGCTTCAAACCTCTATTTGGTGTGTTAGTTCATTAGATGCACCAAGGGTTTGAAAGAAAAATCATTTAGAGTTGAATGGAAACACTGAAAAATGTCTATCTATTGGGGTTTTTGTAATGAAGCTGAAGTCAAATTTAGAAACGTCATTTAGAAGTGCAAAATACAAAGGTGACATTTTGAACACTGCAAAGCAGAGAAATCTGTCTCTCTAAAAAATGAAGTGGAGATTTTCCCTGCCAATTCACTCTCCAGCTTCATCAGCTGATCACAAAGCATTGCCACCCCCTCCAACCCTGACACGGTTTGGGGCCAGTCCTGGGGTTTGGGAGGTGGAAGGGATGCTCTTCACCACAGCAGCGTGGGAGGTCAGCTGGTCAAATACTTCAACCAGAGTTGACGGTAACAGGAAGAATCAGAGAGAGGAAAAAATAAGACTTACCAGCTCTGTCTGGTCAACTTTTCACAACTGTAAGCGGGAAGGTTGTTTTGTGAAGGGCAGGAAATTAAATTTTTTTATCCTTTGACCCTCTGTTTTGTGGATTTCTGCCAGTGAAGTGAGATCCAACGGAGTAACCAGGACAGAAAAGTGGCATGGCACGATGGCTCTGACACTCCCAAACTCTGTATTTTTTGCTTTCAGCCCCAGCCGGGGCAGGAAAGAAAACTCCTTGCAGAATTGATCCAGGTATTGTGAACTGGATTGTAGGTGAAAAGTGAAACCAAATTTAGAATCACAGAATTGTTTAGGTTGGAAAAGTCCTTTAAGATCATCGAGTCCAATCTCTAACTCAGCACTGCCAAGTCCACCACCAAACCATGTCCCTAAGTGACGCATGTTCATGTTTTGAGCACTTCCAGGGTTGGTGACTCCAGCACTGCCCTGGGCAGCCTGTCCCAATGCTTGACAACCTTTTTGGTGAAGATATTTTTCCTAACATCCAGTCTAAACCTCCCCTGGTGCAACTTGAGGCTCTTTTCTCTCATCCTGTCAATTGTTACTTTGGGCATCCCATAAGCAGTGTAAGATGGCAGATTCCCTTTGCTGTGGAGGTGTGTTGGGAAGAATCACTGCAGATGGGGTTGGGATGTTATATCCATGATTGTTGTGAGGAAAAAACAATCAGATTTTGCCCAAGTATTTCATCTTTTGCTAGATGCTCCTTTGCAGGACTCTTAATGTCAAAAGAATCACCACGAGAAGTTCGAGTTGCTAAAGCTGTTACATGCATTACACCATAAAATACTGCAACTTTACCCCAGTTCTGTCCCTTGCTGATTTCTGCTCACGTCATTGGCATTTTTCTCCTGGTGTCAGAGTGGCTGAAGGGATTCAGGGGAAGAAGGCTGCTCAATAAAGGAATAAATCCAGGCAGGTTGTTGCAGATATGATTGACTTCTCTGGGGAGGAAAGCCAAGGCTGCCGGTGCTGTGCACTGAATGTACCAGAGGTACAGCACAGGCTTGGGGGTGATTTTCTCTGAGGTGGATTAAACCTCTTTGGAAGTGAGGTGTTTAATCAGCACCTTTAATGCGAGGCAATGTTACAGATGATTAAGCAGGAGCTTGTATTCATAAAAGTAAATGTGAGATTACTCAGGAGTGCCAGCAGTTTGGGAGGAGATTTGCAGAGCGCGGTACAGGAAGGAGCATGAGTGGGTGATGAGAAGCAATTCAGGTAGTAAAGCAAGCTTTAATGTCCCCTGCCATCCTGTGTGCCTCTGAGACTGGGGTTTGGGACCAAGTGCTGGCTGAACAGGAAGCAATGAAATTGTTTGTGGTTGCTGGTTCACTCCTACACTCAGCAAAGCCGTGCTCTGGATGTCTCCGTGCATAAACGTGGTGACATTGGGCACTGGGCCTCTCCTTCTGCTTGGCACCCAGGACGCCATGCAGGACCCCTCAGTTATATATCACTTAAATAAAGAGAGGTGATGGGTAAGACAGCAGAGGTAGCCAGCTTTTTAAGAAGAATTGTGAGCTGGCCAAGGCAGAGCATGAAATAGAAAAGGTCAAAAACTTAGATGTGGCTAAAAAGGATTTAAAGCCTAGAAACTTCACCAAAGGAGATAAAACCAAACGTCTGTCAAGAGAAGTCAGTTTTCCTTGAAACATCTGGGCAGCATCCTTCCATGAACAGCAAATGCTGAACATCCGCATGTGTTGGGAGCCCACCAGCAAATCTCACTTTTCGGAACAGCGAATCAGCTCAAAAAAATGACCCCCAGCTTGCTATAGAGATTTTCCCTGAAACAGAGGAAAGCATGGAAATGTTGGCTAACCTGGGATTTGCTGACAGATGTGCAGGGCAGCACAGAAGGCAAAAATTCATCATCAGAAAAGACTCAGTGTGAGCCAGGGCCTGGGCAATGGAGCTGGGCAATGGAGCTTGGTGTAATTGGCAGAGGTGTGACATTCACAGCAGTTCTGTGGGGCTGGGGAAAACTTCGGGTTGGAAAAGTGCTCTAGCAATTGGAAGTCAGGTCAGGCTTCCTTCAACTTCTCCCCACTCCCATTTGGATAATGCAGGATCTCCCAGGGTTTGGAGGAAACACAGCAGGAGGTGTTTCTTTCCGTTTTCTTACTCTGACCTTTGCTAGAAAGCAAGTGGTTGGTAGAGATGAGCTCCCTGTGCAGCTGGGTTTAATATGCATGAGGAAAAAAATTGATCCTCTGCTCCCTCATGACATTATGGGATTCTGAGTAAAAGTCATAAATCCAACCTGCAAGACCAGGGAAATAAGAGATTATGGGAAAATAAAAAAAAATGAGGGAGGCAGTTAAGTTAACTGCAAGCACAATGGAAAACTGGCAAGAAAAAGGGCAACCACAAATACAAGACTACCCAGGATAAATTAAAAATTTATTTAAAAACTGAAATTCCTCCTCCGTTCTCTGAAAGGTGGACACTGAACAGAAGGGGCTGATGGTGGTAGAAATATCACCTCTCCTCCTCTCATTTCCATCTGGATGGGTTAACAACAACAGGAATTTGGTTCCTTCCATAATCAGATGAGTAGTGGATCCCAGACGAGCCGTCTCTGAGACAAGATGTGCTGTGGAGGTCAGTGAACAGATCCAGTGGGCAGCCACCTCTGTGGTGTCCACATGTGAGATGAGGGACAGGTCTGCCCACTCCAAAAGAGGTGGAGATGGGGCTGTGGGGATTCAACAAGGACCTTGGCTCTGCCAAATGGTTGGGCAAAAGATGCAACAGCCTGAAGTTGCATTTTGGGGAAGAGGTGTTTGCATCTGTCTGTATGCGAGGCAGGGCTGAGACTGTGAGCTCAGTGTTGATTGTGGGTGAAATCAGGCTGGTGGGAGAAGAAATGGGGCAAGGATGAAGCTGAGCTCCCAGGGTTACGATTAAACACTGGAAATGTTGTCCAGCACTTGCTAAGGATCCTCAGGCCCAAGGCACATTTTGATCAGGAACTGGGAGATGCTCTTTGACATGAGTACAGCTTTGTTCAACACAAGTTGTACTGCACTGGTTCAGCCAAGAAAAAATGATACTGGGGAGAAACAGATGGCAGCAAACAAAATTAAGCCACCTTTAAGATTCTTGTCCATTAGCACAGATATAAAACCCCTTGGAGATTGTAGAAGGTTGGGTTTTGGCTTTTCTGTATTAAATTTTAAACATTGCAAATAGAAGTAAATCCAGAGGATGTGGAGAAACTGTTTTTGGAAGAGAACAAAGCCTGCAGTGCCTTGAAATGATAGCTTTCAGCCTGTGCATTGTTCCTGGCACATTTAGGAAGCTCATGGAGAGAGCATTACAAAGCATGCCTATTGAATTTCAAATAAATATAAAGCATCTAAATCCTTCTCAATTTATTCATTGAAAATATCTTCTACCTTTTCTGCATATTGAACCCTCTAAAAAATCTAGTTATAGAAACTCTAGTTGGAAGTAACTGGATTTGCCCGTTGGGTGCTTTGATGTGCAAGATTTGAGTGCTTTGGAGGGGATTGAATAAGAGTCTCAACATGCAAAAGCAGCACAGACATACCTGACAGGATCAACTGAGAGGCAATGCAAATAGAAATTTTGATAGAGAGATAACAGTGACACAAAGACAGTCACAGATACAACGGGTATAGTCCAAAAGTATTCCCAAAAGTGGAGATTTGAGTTTAAACGGTGATGAGTATTTTCTAAATGATCACTGTCTGCTTGGTTTAACAAATGAGGCTTTTATTCCTTTCATTGATTTTAAAAGGGTAGAGTGTGATAGGACAAGGGGGGATAGCTTTAAAATAAAAGAGAAGAGATTTAGATTGGATGTTCGGAAGAAATTCTTCAATCAGAGGCTGGTGAGGCCCTGGCACAGGTTGCCCAGAGAAGCTGTGGATGCTCCATCCCTGGAAGTGTCCAAGGCCAGGCTGGGAGGGGCTCTGAGCACCCTGGTCCAGTGGAAGGTGTTGGAACCCATGGCAGAGGTGTTGGAACTGGATAGTCTTAAAGTTCCTCCCAACTCAAGCCATTCTGTGATTCCATGCTTTCATCTGCAATTAGCATTTTTTATCCTTCTCAAGGATAAAATTTTTTATCCTATTGTGTTCCCAGCTCTTGAAAGGCCATGCATCCATGCAATCTTAGGTGGGCTTGATTCTTACGTTAGGACAGATGCAAACATTCACAGCCAGAAGCATCCTCCATCCCTTCATTAGCTGTAAGCTTGAAATTTGGCTTGTTTTCCCAAATTAAGTTTTGCTGCCTTTTAATGGCTCCTTCACTTCTCTGGAAACAGTTGGATTTGGAGCCCTGAGGTTCAGACAAACACCCATCTGCACATCACCAGGCTGCAAACGTACAGCTGGTTTATATTATTCACAAGTGGCAATAACATGGGAGTGTTTTCTAAACCACAAAGTGAAGAGCTCCCACAGCAGCTGGGCAGTGCTGCATGGAAGCAGAAATGGGCATTACCATATATTTTGTTCTGAGGTTTATGTACTCTGCACAGCTTTCAAGGCAGCCCTCCTGTTAAAAACAGATTTGGGGAATGAATCTGTGCTGAAAGAGCCATTCAGAAGAAACAAGTTAAATGCTGCACCAGGTTTCCGAAGTGGCAGGAATATTCTCAGGCATTGCTTCATAAGACAGGTAAAAAGAAGTATTACATAAAGTATACTTGGTTAAAATTATGAATGTTCAGCACTATGGAACACCCCCCAGCCAATCTTATCCAAGGCTTTTTCATAAACGCTTTTCACGTAACAGGCAGAGCCTGCCTTGGTATCTTCAAGAGCTGCTTTTAAATTGCCTGCAAACTGTGAACAAAGTGGAGACAGCATGCAAAAACCCACACATTCCTTACTGCAGAGCATTTCATGCCTTTTCTCTCAGAAGATAACTACTACTATGAGCAGTTCTGGACAAGAAATCACAGCCCTGAAGCAAGCAGTGGGATACCAGGACAAGCTGAGTGCAATGTGTAGAGTGATCTCACTTTGTGATACCTCTCCAACCTCTCCAAAATGCCTCACAGGGAATGACTGAACCCATTAAAGAGGTTGCCACAGATGTTCATGGGCTATTTCATGTGCTTGGGAAGATGATCTCGGCAATCCCCTCCTGCAGTGACACCTCTCACTCACCAGGTGGGTTAGAGGAGTGTAAGCAACAGCGACCTTTTCTGTGTGATGTGCCACTGGCAAACAGGAATACTGCTTAGATGAAAAGGAAAAAAGGCAAGAATATGTTTCATTTGCTGAGAGCTTGTGTATGTGCACTGAAAATATACCAGCAAGCCCGTATGAAAACTCAATTGCAGGTGTGTGCAGATTTCCTTGCTCTTCGAGCCAGGCAAGAGGCACAAAGAGCCACAGCCTCAGTCCTCATGGCTCCTTCCAGCTGAACCAGCCCCAGTTCTTCCTCCCTGCTGCTGCAGCAGGAGCTGCTGGATCCCAGGGCTTCCCTGGAGAGCTACCCTGCAGAGCAGGAGGCAAAGCTGCCTGGCACACCTTCTGTAGATGTGGGAACAGCCCCACTGGCCTCGATTGTGTTTGTGACACACAAGCACATGTTGGGCACCTCCTGTGGTCAGCCCTTTCCCACAGGGGGCACAGGAGCTGGTTTTCCTTGCGGAATGGAGACAGAAGAACTCACTGCTGCCTTCCTCTGAGAGCTCAGCCAGTGCACCATAAACAGTTTTGTGCTGCTCTTACTCTGCACATTTCTCGCCACGGAAAGAGACATCATAAACGTGTTTAAAAAAAGATTACTGTTTGGGAGAATGGGTAGTGGGAATTGCTTTTTGTCCCTCCTCAGGCAACAAATTTGATTGTTGCAGTGAGAAAGCCGCTTTGTAAAAGCAGAGTGCAGCTGAGAAACATCAAACAACTTGAAAGGCAAGAGGTGTCTCTGAAGGGCCTTCCCTACCTCTGCCAGCACTGGGGTTTGGACTGAAAACCCCAGTACCTGCAAGCTACTCTGCTCCAGTTTGCACTGCTTGGTCATGCTTGTATTAAAACCGATTTGTTAGCCCATTTTTCTTTTTTTACAAAAACCACATTTTTTACATGAATCTGATAAAATCCCAGCAAATGTTATGGCCCCAGAACTGCTGGTGTGTGTTGGGAATTGCTGTGAAAAGGCAAAGCAGTGGCGTGTGGATTTCAGGAGTCCTATTCCCAGGAGACCTGCAAGGAACAGGCTGGTTGACAACAAAATATGGGCTATGTTTTGTCAGTGTGCCAGTCCCAAACACAGCACCAAGGACATGGGATACCTGCACTTCCATGGACAAGCTCTTCCCAGCCCTGGGCATGGGCTGATGCAGCTGAGAGAAACCAGGGTGCATCCTGTCCCAGGGGTCAGGCCATGGGACAAGCCATGTCCAAGGGAGCTGTCTGGTCCACACAGGTGAATCTTTAGGCAAGTTTGATGAAGAAAATTTTAGTGCATACAGTCCTTCAAATCGCTATAAAATAGAGGAGACTATTCGAGTTGGAAGAGACCTACAGATGGCCCAGTCCAACTGCCTGGCCCCTTCAGGGCTCACCAGTTAGAAACAAGTTCTTAAAGGCATTGTCCAAATACCTCTAAAACACTGGCAGGCTTGGGGCTTGGGGCATTGACCATCTCTTTAACAAGTCTGTTCCACCATTCAACCACTCTGTCAGTAAAGAAATGCTTCCTAATGTCAAGTCTATTGTGCCTCTCAGGATCCAGAGCTAAAGGTCACACGTTTCACAGGAGCGTAAATTATGAACAAGGTCCCCTCTCCTGCCCCTCATTCCTCCTCATCTTCTGCATCCTCTGCAGGCTCTGGAGACAGTCAGCCCTAATTAAAGCACGTGTATAACTACAAGGTTGCTGGTCTCTTCACAGGGACCTGGAGATAGCCTTGCCATTTGTCTAAAACATTTCAGTGGTGGACTGAAAGTTCAGATTAAGAAAGAAAAATAGAAAGCTGGAGATTTTAAAATGCTCCTTAGCTCCACTATTGCCACCAAGTGCTACTGAGGCTGGCTCAGAGTGCTGAGGAGCGGGTCTGGAGACAGCATCAACCCAGCTGTCTTTGGGTGGCCCAAAGATGACTTACCTGACTATTCAACTCAATGACTTGGTGCTTTAATTTCAATCTGATTAGCAGCATTCTACACCTCAAACAGTTCCTTATTGCTGCTAATTTTAGGCCATGGTAATTGAAGAAAGAGGGAGGTTTTGTCATTAATGACTACTACTTTAAGGAAAAGTCAACTGAAATGTTCTCTGTAATATCTCTTTGGTGTTTAATTTTTCTGAAATGTGTCTTGGAATTAGAATGCATTACAAAATGCAAATGAGTTCATTTGGAGACAAAGCAATTGCAAGTGAATTGAGAAAGATGGCGTAGACAGGCTGATGGATCTCCTAAATGGGAAACTCTTCTTGATGAAGAGTTTATATTGGAACAGGAAAGGAGACATGGAGCCCCAGACGAAACCAGCAACTCATTGCTTAACTAAAGAAAAGTATTCTTTTTGCAGATATGGTATATAAAAAAGAGACTTCCTAATATTTGATGTCTCTATTTTCATTTGCGCTTCTTAGGCATCAGTGATCACTTTATAGCTGCAATACAGAAGAAACATTCAATTGACAACACCAAGAAATTATGTTCTAGATATTTTGTTATTTGTAAAAGTAATTAGAAATCTGTACTTGGTCTGGTTTATGTCTGATAATGACCTAAGTGAATGCTGCTGAATATTTCCAGATAGGCCTATGAATCTATAAAGTTCATGCTTCTTCAGGGAAGGTCTGGGAACATAGCACACATCCATCTTGATTTTTTGCCTCATTTAAACAAAAATAACCATTTCAGATCAAGATACTTTCTTGCTTTCACATAAAATTGAGCTTCTGGTTCCTTTACTGCACGTATAACTTACCTAATGTGCTGATGAATGACAGATATTTCTGATTTTTGTCTCTTTTCTAACTGGGGTGATAACCTCTGGCAGTCTGAATCAGCCACATAGACCCTCCATGGAGATAAAATTATGGCCACCAGCTGGACTTCCAGGCAAAATCCCAGTGCCCAGGCAGATCCATGACCAAGCTGGTAAGGTGAGGGCCAGCCTGGGATAATATCCATGGCTGGAGAAGAAGCTGCAGATCCTGTGTCCCTCACCCAGCCCTTGGCCAGGGAAAAGCTGAGAGTTTCCAAATGCAGGCTTACCTTGGGGATGTGTCTCCCACAAAAACTCATATTTGTCCAGATCTGTATCTATTGTTAAGGCCACACCTGCTGCTGCTTCATCGGGAGAGTAGCTCTTCCAAAGAAGGGTGGAAGAAATTCCTTTTTCCAAAACTTTTTTGCTCTCTCATTAGTTTCATCTTTAGCGCAGTTCTTAGTGCATTTCGTGACTTCATGGCCACACAAGACCCCACAACTGGAGAGGTCCACGAGCATCTCAGATAGACCTCCTTGATTATGAACTCAGTCCTGGAATGAGGAAGTAATTAAGGGGGAAAAAAGATGGTCCCTCTTACCTCAATAGATAATTTCTCTCTTTAATTTTTTAATTTTTTTTTTTTTTTTTTGGTAAATCTGTGAGTTAGCCTGCCAGTTTTCATCCATTATCCCAGGCAGTAGCTGACTCTATCAGGGTTTAATCCAACCAGTCAGTCATCCTTTGGGTAATTTGCAGGAAGTGCAGCCAAGGCTTAGTGATTAATTGTTCTAAACAGAGAGCAAAATGTAAACAAGTTTCCTTGGCTCCTGCTCTGCAATTAGCATCCCCAAATTTTTGAGTTGGGTGTTCTTTTGGCAATTTTCTTAACCACAGCTAAATTTTGGCAGCAATTTGAGTTCTGACATGGGGATTTAGATTAGTATCACTTCTATAACGTTCCTACCAGGATGAGGAACAGTTCATGGACCATGGAGGGTTTGCTCTGGGCCTTGAAGTGATGCTCCAGGGGTGGGTGAGATCCTGTCAGTCTTCAGGTCTTTAATACCAGGCTCAAGAACTGCCCAAATCCAAATATTAGTGTATCATGGTTTTTTCCCCCTACCATTTACATGCCTCTGGGCACTTGTTCACCCTGGGATCTTTCACTGCAGTTTTCTCAGTGCCTACCATCGACAATTTGGATCAAGAGAGTGGTTTACTGTGGGGGTTTTTTTGGATTAGCAGGCTGGGAGTCTGAGGCTGCATTAATGTTAATGTGAGCATCTCAGCTTTTGGCTTCAGGGCAGTAATTTTTAAACATGAGGAAGAGGGAGGATTGAAGATGGTAGTAGTTGAGCAAGCTAAATTCTCTACTCAAGAAGAAGCTGGAGAAATAATTCCAGAGCTCTGAATGACTATTGGCATCATACCACAAGGTGCCCTCTTATTATAATTTCTATAGGTTTCCACCCTGTGTTTTGCTCATCAGCCTCAGGCCTTCTTCTTCTCTTGGTCAGAATCTTTCAGAAAAAACCTCAGAATTTTACGTCCTGGTAATGGTAAGCTGCTTGGTTAGGTCTTCCCACAGTTAACTGCCCTGGAAAACTAAGCTTCTTTGTATGTGGTTGAATTTCACTTTGGTCCCTACAGAGGAGGGTCCCTATTGTCAAAGTGTCCATGTGAGAGAGGAAAGTGTCCATGAGGACGATGGAAAGCTGGCAGTGGGAAAAGCTTTTCCTACAAGAAAGTGATGGCAAGAGCCCCATGAAGCTCCACAGTGATCCTCAGGGAGGTGATTTTTTTCCTCTCCCCACCTCATCTCTTGACATGCAAATAGGGCTTCCATATCCTCACAGCAGTGAATTTTCTGTTCAAACCCAGATCTTGTAGCTTGCAAACAGTTGTGGGGGATGCACCAGGGAGGCCAAAACAGGCACTCGAGGAGGCAGGGAATGCGCTGCTCCATGGTGCTACACTTAACCATCATGTGCTGGGATGAAATTGTGAAATAAGTGATTCCACCTCGTGAAATCCGAGGAGATGTAAACAGTTCAACCCTACTGCAATGGCACGCGTGCTGTGATACATCTTCATACCAAAACTTCAGCCTGTTCCCCACTGAAACTCAGCACCAGCCCAGAACAGCAACAAAGGTAAGTTCAGCACTGAACCCTGAACTCAGAACCTGAACTAAAACTGATGCAAACTCACTTAACCTCTCCAAACTTTCTCCTAAGAAAATCTGTCTTCATGAGCCTACTCAGCTATTGCACCTTGCTTTTCAGTTCAGTCCCAAGGGGATGTCCTGAAGGTTCTAGCACAAACAATATCCACAGCTGTTTTACCTGCTGCAAAGCTGCTCTGCTCTGACTGCTCACACAGGGCTGTCTTCTTGTCTCAGCACTTTTCCAGTTGCACTTACAAAATGCTAGGAGATTTTTTTTTTGCTCCTGTGTCTCTGAAATCTGTAGAATGGGATGGGTTCCCTCCCCTCCACTCCGTTTCAAGGGGCAAATCTTGTCAACCCTTACAGCTTGCCTCTTTCTCCTGCCCAACCCCACTTTATATTCTTTTTCTGACTTTAAAAGGCTTCTGGGATGAGTGGTTTTACAAAAAATGTATATACTAGAATGCGGAATTATGATCCCAGAGCAGCCCAGGGAGTAGGAGTATGGGACCAGCCATGCTCAGAGCTCTTCTTGTTTTGGTGGTTTTTTTAAGCCAAACAGTACCTACCATGCAGATGAGCAACATAGCTAATGTGCAAAAATTGTCTTCAGAAATACAAAAGGTCATCTGATAAGAGGGTCAGAAGAGGATAACTAATATTCTGTAAGACTGCGGAGCTTGCTGGAGCATCACTTCCAACTTCCAAAGCATAGGATGGAAAATATCCTGCATCAGTGAGCCTGCCCTGTACTGAGACATCACTGCTTAATGTCAGCGTGCGCTTCAGAGAGGCAGAGTGCCAGCTGAGAGCTTTGGGCAGCGGGAACTCACCACTTCCACAAAGATATGATTACGCGGTGTTGCTGCGCCCCTTCCCTGCTGGTGTGACTCAGAGACAGCTCTGAGGCAGCAGCGAGGGGAAGTTACAGCTCGGTGAGAGGAGCTCCGGCTCTCGCTTTGTGAAACCTGAGCTGTCAATGCCAGGAGTGTTTTGTTCTCCAGCACTGCCAGTCCCACCCTGCTCGCCAGAAAGTGTCTGCACTGAGAGCTCTTCCTCTGAGCTTTTCTTTCGGCTTGCACATCCCACAAATCCTTTAGGAATCTGCAGCAGGGGAGCAGCAAAAAGCCCGAGCTGGGATCACATCCCTTTGGAGGGAAGGATTTTACAACAGGTAGTAAAAGATAAAGGGGATGGTGTGGGTGTGGGTGTGGGTGTGTGTGCACAGATCAAAGGCAAGATCCACGCTGCCTGTCTCACGCCTTGGGCATCAATCTGCAATGTTTAGACACGGGCTGGTGCCTGGGTCTGTCCGGGGTACCCATGGCTGGTTCAGCAGCAATGGAAGGGAGCTCAGAGGGGAACAGCAGAGTCTCCAGGAACCTTCTGCAGTGCAAGTCTTGGCCAGAAACCTGGCATTTGAAGCTACATATAAATATTTTGTGTATTAACCTCACAGAAAGTGAGAAAAAACCTCTCCCCTCTCTCAACAGCATTCCCAGGCAAGCGCCTTCAGCATCAGCTCAGTGATGCTGGGCACCTCCGTGGGAATGGGGACAAGGATGAGCCAAGTCCAGGTGGATGAGGATTGGGTTGGGAACCCATATGGAGCCTATGATCAGGCAAAGGCAGGGCTGCAACACAGGAATAGCACCAACACAAAGGACAGTTCCATGCTTTCAGACCATAATATGGGCAATAAGATGGTCCTTGCTTAAGCCAGGGATCTTCTACCTTTTTGCAGTGCAGAATTGCTTGGGAATACCCTGACAATAATTAAGAAATGCAAAGTGTTACCAACAGAACAACATGTATCTGAGTGGTGACTTCTTGCTGTTTGCCTGAAGGATTTTCAAAAGCTAAATGAGAACCATGAGACCTGTTTAATACTCATCAATAATAGGCATGTTTTGAAGCACCGTTCTCACCCATGAACCGGATGCATCCATGGTTCACTTCTTGAGCAGATACTCAAATACGATTTTGCAAATCCAACATCCATTTCCACCGAATACTGTAGGGCAAAACCAGTATTGGCTCTGGCATCATTAGAGCTGCTTTAGGGTCACTTTTGATGTGAAACTGTGGATTGGAAGTTCAGCCTGATGCTTTGTCTCCAGCATTGAAAATACATATAACGCTTGCAGTTGCCAGCGGTAAACGTTTTGGTGTGTGATACCCAATGGCAAAGGAGTGATTTCCTGTGGAGACCACAGGAGCCAGCACTTGAAACAGCATCAGTATTTTTGCCTTTGGACATTCATGTTCTTATTTACAAAGAATGGCCAGTAGTCAAAGTAACAGTGTGTCACCTGTTAAAAAAACATACATTTCCCCATTTTCTGGTGATGTAGCTGTAGTAGGTCTGCTATTGTGCATGGATTTTATGAATTCACTCCCAGGAGGTATTTGGCTACCAGGATATTGGGCTCAAGAAGAAAGTCCCACTGTACTCCCTCCCATTTCACCAAATAAAAAGCAACCCACATAATTAATGTCTGTGTTTTTCTCAGAACCATGTTTATGTCATCTAAGTCTAATCTTAAATGAAGAGATGATTGTATTTCCCAGACCCTCTTGCTGACAGGTTCGTGGAGTGCTTTCTCACACCCAAAATGTGCTGGATTATCCTCAAGTGATAACCCCTGTTCACGCACCTGAGCTCTGCCTCTTTGCAAAGCCCATTTTAAACATCTCAAGCAGAAGCACCAAGCAACAAAACCAGCAAAGTGCTGCCAAAAACTCTTCCTGTCTGACCGGGTCAGCCTTCACTTCCAGGAGCCAGCACGAGACCCACACAACTGCTAGCAAAGGTGCCCCACAGCTGCCGGGCACTTGGGGCTGCCTCCTCGGTGGTGCATGGGGGTGATTGGGCATTTTTGAGCCCCCAAGGCATGAATAGGAAGAGGAGTCTGAATACAGAGCAGCAAACTGCAGCTCGTCACCTCCCCAGACAGATGAGCGTTACAGCAGAAACTGCAGAGATGTGCTGCCACATCAGCCACAGCTGAACGTCACTGTCTGTCACCTCCACACTTCTGACTTTTCTTCAATCCTCAAACCACTGTCTTTTCCCCGAAATGCCAGTCAAATGAGTGATGGGAAGAGAGATGTTTAAGTTGTAGGCAAAACTCCTCGTTCTTCATCGGCTTCCCCGCGGCGAGTTTGACACACACACAATACACCCACACATCACCAAACAACTTCCATGCAACTCACACGATTTTTTTTTTCTAGAGGAAGAAAAAGAAGATGAAAAAAGAGGCTGTTACATGTTTTACTACTTTAAATACTTGTGAGACATGTAGCTATGAGAATTCTTTTGATGATCCCTGAAGGCAGTAAGAAAAAGGAGACAATAACAATTTCTTCTCTATGGAAAAAAATATAGAAAATTTTTTCATTAATTCCTAGAATACTGTAAGTCAGAGTACAGACTACATCCCTGCCTCCCACATGCAATCAGACCCTGGAATAATACACTTCATTTAATTGCAGGAGAGGATATGAATGTGAAGAGATAAAGCTATCTGTCATATTGCAGTCCAAATGAATGAAGTCCCTGTAAGCTTTTCTGTCTTCTTAGCCTAAAGCTAAAGACCTTTTCAAAGGTCCAGTGGTGCTCAGAGGCAGGGTCAGAGGCTGTGGGGGCAAATGGAAGCACAGGTAGCTCCCTCTAAACATCAGAAATCACTTTGTTTTTGTTGTGAGTGTCTGCGCACAGGTTGCCCAGGGAAGGTGCGGAGTCTCCGTCCTTGGAGATACCAAAAAGCCTTGTGGACATGGTCCTGGGCAACCAGCTCTAAGTGGCCCTGCTTGAGCAGGAGGTGAATCAGGTGACCTAAAACCAAACTCAGCCACTCTGTGAACCTTTGGTCCCATTTCTTAGCTCTGTCTGTAACAGCCTCTGTCTATAACATCAACCCTTCATGCATAATGATTAATAAAATAGCACTCACTCCTGAGGGATAAGAGGGATTTCCAAAACATTCTGCTAATCTCCTCTAGGAAGAGTTCAGGAAATGTTTTATCTCCTCAAATTACATATAATTGATGCAATAGAAAAATTTAACAAGCTATCAGAATTTTCCTTGGTGAAAATCACTTTACCTTTCATTCACCTTTCCTTTTATCTTTGATCAGAGAGAGCCTTTAGTAATTAACATTTTGCTGAGAGAGGTTTTTTTTGTCCTTCATATTTTCATTCAGTCTTTCTAGTCAAGAGAAAAATAACCAAAAACCAGCTAAAATGGTGGATGCAGTGTGACCACTTCCCCATCCGTGGAGGTTTCCAAAGCCAGGCTGGATGGGGCATTAAACAACTTGTGCTAGTGGAAGATGTCCCTGCCTGTGGCAGGGGGTTGGAACTGGATGGTCTTTAAGGTCTCTTCCAACCCAAACCATCCTATGATTCTGTGATTCTAAAAAGAAGTGCATAGGTGGTTGTGTGTGTGTGTTTTGTAGGAAAAGTGTTTGTTTGTGTTGATATTTTCCAGTGTGTGTGGGCTGATCACTGTGCCCAAAGAGAACATGTTTTCTTGGTGTATTTAGGTATGCAGTGCTGAATGCTTGGTGGGAAAACTCAGGGCAATTAATCTGGGAAATTGCTGCGTGTATGTGCCCACATGTCTCCTGTGCTGCGCTCCTTGGAGTGAAAAGGACAAAAAAGGCTCCCATACTCGCCTGTGTCTATAAAGTCTCCTAAGGACACTTGTGCACAAAAAAGTTGCCTCCTGGTCCCATAAAATAAACCAGTCAATCTCCAGAGACAATATCACCCCACAACACGGGCAATTCTGATTTTCACGTCTACTTGCTGTGGACACACCTCACTCGGGGTCCAGCAGCCAGAGCCAGGCTGGGCAGCTATGCCTTTGGGAGAAGTAGGGATGTTCGAGGGTGCAAAGTCGGACAAAGAAAGGAGTCTGGAAACATGCGGTGCTAATCTTACGCTGAAACACCTCAAGATTCAGGGCAATCAGAAGGGCGAGGGGAAAGAGGCCAGTGGATTTCACAGGATCACAGAACATGCTGAGTTGGAAGGGACCCACAAGGATCATCGAGTCCAGCTCCCAGCCCTGCACAGAACCATCCCCAAGAGTCACATCCTGTGCCCAAGAAAGAGCATTGTCCCAACGCTCCTTGAGCTCTGCCACGCTTGGTGACCCCTGGTCTGGTTTAGAGCACTCTTATAGCAGCTGTACATGGTAAGCAAGAAAGATGTTTTACACTTACAAGGGACTGTGTGAAGCTGAGCATCCAAATGCTGCACAACGTGAACACGCTGCTCATTTTGCACAGTATTGAGACATCTCACAAAGCTGGAGGGGACTTGCTCAGCCACAGAGTGCATCTTTCCTTCCCTTCCGCTGTCGGCACTAAGGTTTGCATTATCCAGGTTATTTAGGTGCTTCATTACCATTCAAACAACAATTAAAAAAAAAAAAAAAAGCCTCCAAGCATCTCGAAATCTCTCAGGTCTACATCTGGGAAGATTAAAAGGGCTATTTGTCTGTTTTCCCCCTGCACGGCAGCTGGCAGAAGGAAGCGAGCAATATCAGTCTCTTTCTGCCCTGTGCCGCCAGCCTCGAGCAGATCCGAGCACACTCAGCTCCCGTCTCGCCAAACAGACTGATGTCGCCACGGAGGAGCGGAGGGTGAGCGGGCCAGATGGTGCTTTCTGCGTGCCCTCCCTGCTGTGAGGAGCAGCCACCTCTCTGTGCTGCTGCCAGGCTGGCGGCGGGGCGGGCAGAGCGCTCTGTCTGTCGCCCGCAGGCAGCTCCGGGACAGAGCCGGGCGCTGTCTCCGCACCGTCCTACTGCGCCTCCAGAGGCGCCTCTGGTCTCTCCAGCAGGTTCTGGGCTTGTGCAGGTGCACATGGTCAGGTACGAGCTGCAGCGCTCCCCATCTCCTCGGTGTCCCCGACGCCGGGGGGCTGCGATGACGGCACAGGGAGTGTGCGAGCCCCTGTGTGAGAATGGGGTCCTGAAGGAAACAAATGCCTCTGCCATTAACAGGGATGGAGAGATTGGGGCTGAGACAAATCCCTCTTCCCCTCAGCATCCCCCTCAGTGAGGATCACACCGACTTTATGGTTTTGAAGTGCCTAAACCCACTGCAAACAGGCGTTTCAGCGGGATATCAGCGCAACCTACTAGCGTTTTATCACTGCATTTGATGTGGGGTTTCATGACTCAGTCAGTTTAGGAGGTGATTACCTTCTCCATGAGCCCTTGAGGAGTAGCCCTGGCTCTGGGAGGACCACCACGGCTCTACAGAGGGAAATAGGCTCCACCAAGCCATTGAAGATCTCCTCGGGGCACCCCCAAGTGCAAGAAGGGAGTCAGGAGAAGCAGTGTGGAGTGGGAGCTTCTGTTCAGTTGGGGCCGCCAGACAGAAGGATGAGGACCAGGGGTCTGAAAAGCAGCCCAGCTGCTCCACACCCTGACAAATCACGTCCACATCCAGTGTACCCTGAAGGCCAGGTGACCAGGGACAGGAGGTGCTGCCATCACCTCATGCTGAACAATCCAGGACACAATCCCATGCAGGACAGCCACGTGTGGAATCACCAGGGGAAGGTGCTGTAGTGCACACACAGTGGGTGGGTATGTGGTGTCTTGGAGATGTGAGTAACAGTGGTGGAGAAGTTGATCTGATGAGCAGTAGCAGATTTCCTGTCAAATAAATTTCATTTAAAAGTAATTTGGTGTGTTCTGCATACAAGCACTGGCCAATTTGATGATTTCAGAAGGAATTTATAGGGTTTATACTACTTAGTGTTCTCCAGGTGCCCAGAATGCTCATTTTAATAAAAAACAGCCCTGACACTCATTTTAGTTGGCAACTATAAACAGCTTATAAAGTAGCCCAAGGGCTTTAGTCAGAGTAATGTTCTCTGAAATCCCCTGTAAGCCTGAGGTTTGTGCTGCAAAGCTGCGGGAAGCAGAGGAGCGTGGCTGTGAGCTGCATCACCTCACCTCGGCATCTACCTGCCTCCTTTTTAAAAGTCTCAGAAAAGCTTAATTGCTTAATACCATGGGTTCTCAGTTTCTTTTTCCATTCAAATTCCAGATATTGAGTAACCCCTTGTGCCAGCAAGTGCACTTGCAGTTCGCATCTGCTGTCTGTTTAATATTCACCCCAGTGCCGTGATGGGCAGGTGGAAGGTCCAAGAGGCACGGCGGGAGCATCCTGCCCTAATGCACCTGGAAACTTTGGCATCAGGTGAGCAGCTGAGGAGAGAAAAAACATCACAGACCTGCAGTTCCCAGGCAAGTGTGCGAGAGGCTCCATATGCTCCGGTGCCTGCCGAAAGAGCCATTTGGCAATGCATCAAGATTATTCCTCCCCCTCCTCAAAGGCAGGTCTCCACTCAAACTGTGAAAATACGTGACCACGGGCTCTGCTTTTGCCCTCTAAAGTCTGCCTGAGAGCACAGGTAGCTTGTGGGGCAGGATATCAGGCTGTTAGCAGATCTAGAAGGGGGTTGCATGTGGATCACAATTATTTTCACCTTGGTCTGTGTGACACGGGCTCTTTTGGGAACAGGAAGCAGCCCTGTTCGGTTCAGCTGAGTCATGCCAGGGACATGTTGCAGAGGCAGCACCCTGGCCAATGTGTGAACATTTTCCTGATGTCCAGAGCTGCCGAACAGCATCTCAAGAGAGCAGTAAAAAGGTGGGACACCTGATGGACCTTAGCAAGGTGAACCTGACTGGGCATAGTTTAAGCTTGGGGACTGCCCAACCAGGTGTCTTGTCAAGAGCCAGGTGATCCAAACATTGAATCACAGTAGCTCAAGCAAGAAGCAGATTTTGGGGGTTTGTGACACCTCAGCTACTGGTTTTGCACCTTGAGCCTAGAGTAAAGAAGATTTTCTTCACCAACAGAGATGCTAATTTTGAAGGGCTGCTCCTCTCTGTACCAGCAGCCAAGGCTGGTGGGACCTGTACATAACCAGGATTTGGGGGTGGAAAAGCACAAGGAAGAAGCACTGACCTCAGGTTGCAGCCCTGAACTGACGAAATATGCAATGTTCAGTCCAACATCTGCACAGACTCAGGACCTGGTGAGCAGCAGGCAGTTTGGAATGATATAGAGGTGCCCGCCCTCTGCAGCTACCAGCGGGAAAGGACTGCAGAGTGGTTATCTCAGCCATGTGGGCTTTGTGTCCTCTTCCAGGAAGGCAGTCAGGGCTGGGGAACGTTTTTCCCTGTAATTAGAACTGCAGAGGAAGGTTTTACCCATCCCTTTCTCCTTCCTGCAGAGATGACCAGATCTGTGGCAGGGGCTGCCTGGCCAGCTTTGGTCTCACCAGAAGTAGGGAAGGGACTAGAAGAAGGATTAGGAACTGTTTTGTAACGAATGGCTCCAGCAGAAAATCAAGGAGGGGGTATAGCTCCAGTTTTCTGTTTCCCCACCCTAGTTCCTGTGCCTGCTCCATGGATAACCCCTGGAGCTGCACCCAGCCCTGTTTATCCCATCCACCAGCAGCAGTGGGGCTTCAGCATCACAGAAGCTGCTGTTCCCACTGCTGAAACGGATGGACAGAGGAACAACAGCAATGCACTGGAGGATCCAGGGAAAGGACCCATCTGTCTTGCTTTTGAGGATGATTAGGGACAGTATTTCACTTGGCCAGCATGGGAAATAACACAGAATGGCAAAGCTGAGGCTGACTGCCCAGTGGTGGCAAGAAGGGAAGAGCAAAAGGATGATGAACTGAAATGGCAGCCTCTCCTCCAGTGAGCAGAATAAAATCCACAGCTGGACACAGCCCATGCACAGGCAAGAAATAAGCCAGCTTGTTCCTGAAATGCTGAAAAGTCCCATATGCTCAGCCCCTGATGCACCCCATCACAGCCTTGTCTCTCCTCCTGCAATCAGGGCCCCATCCTACTGCTCCTGGACACGTGACTTTCCCTCATGCCAGGCTGAAATGCTCCCAAACAGTTTTTATCCTCATTTCTCTCTAAAAGTGACCTTATTTTCTGTATTTACACCTTTCCCAGTCCGTAAGTCATTAGCAATTATTGGACAGCTTGAACCTCATATTGTTTTTTTCTTCAACTTTTAATGGAGGCATTGAGTGTTGTCAAGTCAGATTCATTATTGAGTGAATACTTTATGTCACCATCAGCAATGAACCATGAGCTGCAATCAAAGACATAAATGTGATTTATTTTAATTATATTTATTTCCTGTAATTTTTTATTCACTGAGTCCTTTATCAGCTCTTCCACTTTTTTTTGCCAGCAATCAATTTCAAGCTGTAAATCAGTAACAGCATTAGACTTAGAAACACTTGGCTCTCCAAATTTGCCTTTTTAAAATACTGGCACAGCTCCAGCTCTCTTCCAGTCTTCTGCAACTTCCTCAGCACCTCAGTGTAACTAAAAACAATGAGGATTTAAAGAGCTCTCTGGTCATGAACTAAATTTGCTGAAATGATGGCAATGTCATGATTTTCATCCAAGGTAAGTTGCAATGGGGATGCTGATTTTGCCACGGACGTGTTCTTACATGGAGCATTCATGGTCCTGTATCACATTCACCGTGACTTTGCTGGAGTCCCAGAGGGCTGCTCTACCAGCGAAGGTAAAATAAGGGGTCCAAGAGTAAAACAAAGCAGCTCAAATCACTGCATTGCAAAAATCACTTTGACACTTTGTCAGTCGCACCTCACCACTGCGATCGCTGGAAGGAATAGTCATTAATTACCTTTGTCAGGTGAAATTTCTTTAATTACCTGGAACTTTACTTCCAGGAAACTCCCACTTTCAGCTGCCACTGACAGTCTCCTGGCAGTAATTTTAACGAAAAGCCCCGGAAAATTACCAGGGGATGAAGTCATTCGTGGCTCACCTCTGGCTGCGCAGCGCCCGTGCACGTCCTGAAGTCACCTGCCTGACCTGCCCGCATTGAGAGAAAAGGCCACCAGGCTGCGGGCGGAGGAGGAAGGTGGTTAGCCAACCGGTCTTGTAATCCACGGGCATCCTTCAGTGACCTTTTCTTCTCCTCCCTAAAAAATAAAAGAAACCCAGAGCAGACTGCCTAGAGAGCTGCTGCTCCTTGAACCTTGACAGCACACACTCAGCGTCACGAGGAGACGCACAGCAGCAGCCAGAATTCAGCACACGCTGCCCTCGCCACTGAGCTCCCATGCAGATGTTCATTGAATTGTCAGGGCACTGAGAGGGAACTAAATTAATTGTAAGTGGAAGCAGGTTAGTTAAATCTTTTCTGGAAGTAGCCATTAAATTGCATACAAAACTCAATAATAATGGGTAATAACATTCTTCCAAGGAATTAAATAGAAGCTCAATTTATAATGCTGCTCAGCATTCAAACCAGAGTGTTCCACCTTCCTGGTACATGATAAACATTTAGTAATTAATCCTCACAAAGTGTCGGTGAGGCAGATCTCTTCACAGCACTGATTCTGTGTATAAATGGGAACAAGAAGGTACAAGATGCCTCTTTTGAAGCTGTGGTTGCCTGTGTCTTCAAACATGATTTGGGTCTCTGTGAGCCTACTCAGCATCTGTGTTTGAATAATGAGAGGTTTGTAAAAAGCTTCGGAACCCAGATCAGATGTCAAGGTCTCCTTGTGCCAGTTCACTGTGCTCAGATCACTGTGGCTTGTTTCAATATGATTCTGCAGTGCAACCTCCAGAATAAGTATTATTTTCCCTGCCTGGTCATATTGCATTGCAGGAACGGTCTTCAGAAGAAAAGCCCATGGTGTTAGGTCTCAAGTATGAGCTGCAGGAATTGGCCAATAAAAAAGCTGCTAATTTTGTCAAGATTCAAAAGAACAAATCTTACAATCAACTGGAAGCTGTTTTTTGTAGAAAATGGTTATATGGGATGTGGGCAGTCAAATAAAACTGAATGCAATTTACACCAGGATGGTGGACTACTCATGACTACAGACAAATTAGAATTATCTAGTGTCATTTTATAATTATCTCCTGTCTCCCTGCCCACGTTTAAGGCACAGCACGAATAAACACAAGGTGTAATTAAAAGGAGCTGCACCCCAGCACTGAACTGCAGCAAAAGTAGGGAATTTTCCCACTGATTTCAGTTTAACTTTTGCCTGCTTACAGTGGACATTAATTTGAGTTTGCAGCTGATTCCACAGCCTGCACAAGGACCCCACACAACAGAGACAGAGAATCTGCAATACCCATCAAAAAGCAAATAAAAATGGCATGGACACAGCTGGGACCAACACAGGGTTGTACAGACATGGTGTTAAGTATGAAAATGGGGAACTAGCATCCAACTTCCCGGGTAATCCATGCTTTAAAGTGTTTAAAGGGTCACTCTGGGGGCCTAAGAAGTGGTCTCCTACTTTCAGGTGTCACTAAGCTTAGCTTAAGTTCTGGCTTGAACAAGGAAGCATTTTTACAAGTGATTTTTGGCTTGACACAACAAAAGCAGCAATTCCCAAATGTAATAACTCAGCACCAGTGATGGACTGACCAGAGAAAGCAGCACAGATTTTATATATTCAGTTTAAAAAAGCAGCTCAAGAGTTTATTACAATTTTTGATACATCGGAGATGTCACCAATAATATTTTAAAATATGTAACAAAAAAGGAAAATGCTCTTTACTAGTTGTAAAGATTGGCCCATGGTTAGGGCAGATCAGAGCCTCTTTCATGGGAATTAGAAGATTAATCCCATCCCACACATCTTCTCCTTGAATTAATTAACATTAAAACTATGCTCTTATGAGACAAGACATGCCACATAAAAACCTGATTCATTTGAAATCACTGAAGAATTATCCACTGCTTTCAATGAGGGCAGGGTTTTACCCAATATTTCTAACAGAGTTTTATAAAAGAGTGTTAAGAAACATCTCAAGGGCCACCCTATTTCTCCTCTTGCCACAAGGCAGGGCCAGCTACATCCACTGATGGATATTTGTCTAACTGGTCCTGAAAGGGCTGCAACACTTGAATAGCACTTTGACCTCTGCTTCCATTTTCACCTGTCCAGAGACAGCAAAAGCAAAAGGGCTTTTATTGCAACTCTGACAGGATTTTTTGAGTGGTTTAAAGGACCAGTGGCAATTTTAACATCTGGTGTTTCACGATCTGCTAAAGATAGAAACTAATACTACCTACCCCCAGGGAGCGTTACCATGATTTATCGACATTTTTCCCCTTTATCTCTTCTAAAGATATCTGACATGGAATCAGGTCGTTCCGATTTCCATCCTGTCTTCTTTTCCACCATTTCAGTTCTGGTCTGATTTCAGTGGCTACCCCAGGACCAAGTTAAAACTAATGCTTTTCTCTATCTGCAGACCTGTCAGTCTTTCAGCAGGGCAGTATAACGTGTGCAACTCTCATTCTAGGAGTGAAATGCCAACTACTATAATTAAGTTGGCAATGTGGAAAGGCAGGAAGGCAACGGAGCAGTAACAACCATGCAAGATGGAACCTTAGAGGGGCAGGAGAAGGACAGGTGGGCAAAACAAGAAATATTGAAGTCTGGTCCCTGGAGAATAGAAGCTCCATGGTTTGATTAGGCTTCCAGAAAGAAATATCACCTGTAATTAACTGCCCTTTGCGTGCAGCCCAGTGCTCATGGAAACAGTGGGGTCTTTCCTTCGGTTTCAAGTTCTGGATTGCACTCAGAAATAGTAAAACACGGCTCCTCATTGACAGGCAACTCTAAATACACTCCTTGCATCCCCTGAAACTACAGGAAACCAGCCCACAGCTGCTCAAAATACATTTATGGTTTAAAACAGGAAACAACGGGCACGAAGATTAGCATTTACAGCTGGAATTTCTGAACATAAAGGTCTGAGGCAGATGCTCACATGTAGCAGTCAGGGAATGAGAGGCGAGTTTCCCATGCATTCTCTCTCATTCCAGGGTACATCATGCATTAAGCTATCACAATAAGTATCCTTTAAAAAACCCCAAATCTGCTACATAGAATCCAAAAGCAAATAGATACAATTTGCTGTTCATAAAGTGTGTGAGAAAAGGCTTGGTACTTCTAGTCTGCACTTAACCCTTACCAAGGGTTTTATTCCCCAAATACAAACACTTTGCAGTCTTTACCAGTGAAAGACAAGACAAACCATGTTTTCAGCCAAGCCATGAAATACGTACTCTCATATGTAATCACAAAACCTCCTGCTGCTATAGGGTCCCAGCTTTGGACATGGAACAAAGCTGATTAATGCTGTGAGACACCAGCAGTGGCCAAGCCAGCATTTCTTTGCCAGTGGACTCCCTGCACCTTCGGTGCCACCAAGCAGAGCATCACTGGGGAGATGGGAGAAGCCCAGCAGGGCACTGGAGCGAGGATGCCAAGCTGCTGGCAGGAGAAGCCCTTACATGCTACTTGCAGGAAAAATAGCAACTGAGAGGCTGGGATGGAGAGCCTGCCTAGGGACTGGGGCCACTGCTGGGACATACAACCCGTGGTGACGTATTTTTAGCATCACCTCAGTATCTGTGGCTTTGAACTTCCTCAGGAATTTGGTAGGAATCATCAACACTTGAAATCAGCTTCCTGGGGCAGCAGGAAAGTTTTCTCTGCTCACTGCTGCCTAAAGAATAGGTTCCTGAAGGCATTGTTGTAGTTTTTGTTGAAAGCAGTGTAGATGAGTGGATTAAAAAAGGAATTTGAATAGCCCAGCCATAGAAAAATGCTCTTCCAAATGGGGGGGATGTCACAGGAGCAGAGTGGGTTGATGAGCTCTGTGATGAAGAACGGGATCCAGCAGAGCACGAAGACCCCGATAAGGATGCCCACCATGAGGGCAGCTTTCTTTTCCTTCTGCTCTCTCCACGTGTCTCCATCCGTCTGGAACGTAACAGTGGCGTGACGGACAGTGAAGACCATCTGTGGCTGCTGGGCAGCTTCTTTTACCTGCCAAACACAAACACAAGTTGCACCATATGTACCTCAATCAGGTGATCCCACACAGCAGGTACAGAGCCAAAAAACGTGAGCGAGGGCCAAGGCTCCAGGGGAAACACAGGCCATGCACATCACACTCTAACTGAGGGGAAAGTGGCTGCATGACCTCTTCTGAGTGATGGAGACTATTTTAAGTGAGATAAGAAACTAGAGAGAGTTCTGAGGGTACATGGGATTGCTCACAGTGTTGCAATAAGACTATTTCCCCATTTACAGTCAGACCAGAACAGGCACACAGCCACATGCCATGCACAGAAATCTGCTTACTTTCTCTAAACCCATTGACTTTAAGAGTTCTTGGTAGGAGCACACATTTGCTTCGTCCCTGCAAGAAATCTTTACAGTGCAGAGTCACCGTGCCTGGGATGAGCTGACACGATGCAGTCACAATTAGGAAAGATTTACAAGGACATTCTGCACATGTGTCTTCTGTCTGGGTTAATTCACAGTGACCCCAAAGCCAAGTTATTGTCTCCAGCAGCCCCAGCACCCCATCCATCCACTCTCCCCTGGCCTCCCCACAGGAGGGATGGTGACCCCTTACTCATGTCAGCGAGCACTGATTCAGCATTCCATGGGGGGACATCTGTGAGTCACCGCTCACCCACGTGGAGCTCAGGCTCACAATCTGCCCAAAGTTACTTCAGCTACACCTCGAGAGCTCACAGCTGGGGGCTTGGAAGGAGCCAACAGCCTGAGGTTGGAAGCTTTGCAGTCAACTTTCCCTTGGAAGCCTCCAGGATCCACAGGGCTTTGGTGGGTCACTGTTTGCTTGCACACTTCTAAGTTTCCCGCGCTTCTGCAAAGGCTTGCCTGCTGCCAGTGCTTGACCCGAGCAAAACGCAGCCAAGCTGACCTACCTCCAGTGCTTCTGGTGTAATGGGGGTGATGGAGTTGCTCTTCCGAGATCCGATTCGAAACTTGGCAGCCTTGTAGATCTTCCAGTACACAAAGAGCACCACGCAGAGGGGCAGGTAGAAGGCCCCAAAGGTGGAGAAGATGGTGTAAGAAGGCTCCTGGCTGACTTGGCACTCTTCACTGTCCTCCGAGTAAGTCTCTCCCCAGCCAAAGAGCAGTGGGGCCAGAGAGATGAAGGCAGAGAGTGCCCAGGTGAGGGCTATCATGATGTTGGAGATGCGGCGCCGGGCGCAGAGCGTGTACTCCAGGTGGCGGGTGATGGACCAGTAGCGGTCGAGGGCAATGGCCGTGACATTCCAGATGCTGGCAGTGCAGCAGAGCACGTCGAAGGAGATCCACACCTGGCAGAGCGACCTGCCCAGCCGCCACCGCCGCCCGGACAACTCGTGCACCAAGCTGAGGGGCATGACGAGGGCTGCCACCATCACGTCAGAGATGGCCATGGAGGCCACCAGGTTGTGGGGCACCCGATGGAAGCTGCGCACACGGAGTATGGTGGCCAGGACCAGCCCGTTCCAGAGGAACGTGGCCACCACCAGCATGGCCAACAAGGTGAGGACCAACACGCTGAAGACGGAGAGATGGGTCAGGCCGCCCTCGGGGCCGGCAGAGGACCCGCTCCTGTTGCCGGTGTCCGGCGTCGTATCGGCGAGGCAGCTGAGGTTGAGCGGGCGCTCCATGCCGGGCTGCTCCGGGCTGCTCCGGGCTGCTGCGGGAACGGCGGCGGCGGGAGGCGCTGCGCTGCCCGCGCCGGGAACGGGGGGGAAGCGCCGCCCTACCGCGGGCGCGGGGTGTCCCCGGCCGCCCCGA
>VZRN01004905.1:0-19085 GCA_013397935.1 Dasyornis broadbenti | reverse complement strand
GTCCCCGCCGTGCGCGGGTGCGGGGCGGCCGCGGAGGGAGAGGGGCTGCTTAGTCATGTCCGTGCGCGGGTCGGAATCGGTGTCGGGCCGAGCGGGAGGGCAGAGCCGGCCGCCCCTGCCCCAGCCAGCTGTCCCTGCCCGGTTCCTGCCGCCCCTGCCCGTTCCCTGGCCCTGCCCCAGCCCGCTTCCCGCTGTCCTTGCCCTGCCCGCTGCCCATCCCCTGCTCGCCCGCTGCCCACACCTTGCGGGAATCAGCCCCGGCTTTGTCTCGGGGTGGCTTCTCCCCCTCGGGGCGTATTCCGTACCAGCCGCAGAAACTTCGCATCCCTGTGAAATTGTCCCTGGGCTCCTCTAAAATCGCGTTAGTGAGGCGCCACGGGAATTTCCTTGCTCCCAGATAGGCTACAGTCTGCACCCAGCAAACCTGTTAGCAACCCCAGTTATTCTGTGTAGGGGCAATGTGGCAGGGGATTATTTCTTTGGGAACTTCTGCGCTGGCATTTCCTAACTTGTTAGCAATTGTTGGGCCTTTTATTAGTAATAATCATTCACTTGGCTGCTCTTATTAATCGTTTATTTAATAACATTAGCTATTAAGGAAATGCTTGAGCATTTCCCCTGGTTTTTAGCACGCTAATTGTGATGAGCAGTGGGATTCTGGGCCTCATAGCGGAAGTCAGAATTTAACCCCACGGAGCAGGGTTCCCTGTGCCCCAGGTCCATGCAGGAATGCCAGCCAGCTCCAGCCCACAAGCCTTGGATGGCATCCAGGCAGGGCTGCACTTGTGCTCACACTCTGCTTCTCCAGACGATCCTGGGGTAGCTGCTCCAAAGAGCTTTTGGGTCAGGCACATGAGGTGAGAGGCCGGCAGGCACTAATGTGGGGCTCACAGTTTGCATCTCTTGGGGGAGAGGGAAGGAAGAAAGGAAGGGCATCTGTGTTAAGATCCGGTGACAATGGTATTTGCTGGTGAACTGCAGTTGGAGAGAGTTAGGGAGAAAACACAAACAGGGGAGATGTTTAGGGAGTACCTGATGCATTTCCATGTTCATGGTAAATGGAGGGTAAACCAAACTGGTGCTTCTTCTTGCCTCTCCTGAATCTCTCTGGAATTTTCAAGGAAAATAGCAGGTAACAATAACAAGGGGTAATGAACAAGATGTTTTTCAGTGCTGCTACTTGTTCCTCTGTGCTACCAAGGGAAATGCAAAGCAGCACATCCAAAACAGGGCCAGGACCTTGTTTTGGTGGGATAGGATCTTCCCAGTGTGGGTTCATTCAGTGCCGTGCTACTCATTCTCAGAATAAGGGATCTGACCTATTGTAGTACTGAAACAGATGTAGCCTTAGAGACTACATCACACTTTTGGAAATAAACTGCCATCTTTTGGGAGGAGAAATTATTATTTTATCTTTTATACACATGAATACTGACAATTTTGGAATGAGTAGGTTTTTCACTTACAACTCAAAGGACTAATGAGGTTTGCAGGCTTTCATAAAGCCTCTTGATTTAAAATTCCTGGTTCGTAAGGTGCAAAACATCCTTGACTGTCATTATATTGATCAAAACACTTAGCAACTGCCAGGACTGAGAGCTTTTTGTTGCGTGGGCTCTTCCTAGAAAAACCTATGACCCAGAATTAATAGAATCAACCACAAATTATTAAATATGTGCTTCTGAAAATAGATTATTATTTTTTTGTTTCAGGAACAAATAGACAAAATTACATTTAAAGGGAAATGAAAATAAAATGTATTAAATCTAAAGAAGTAAAACTGGATTATGTTCTCATGAAAAATCATTAATACTTTCATTATCTTACTTACTCGACTTTAAAAAATTTATATTGGCAGATTGTGGAGTTGAATGGGTCAATTGAGAAATAAAGAGAAATAGAGAATGTAGACAAATATATATATATGTGTGTGTATGTATATATGCATGTATATGGAAATGCAAAGGTCTGCACCTGGGATGGAAGTGTTATACAAGAGTACAGGTTGGGGACTGACTGGGTAGACACCTTATTGAGAGGAGGACCTGATGGGTCTTCTGGACACATCCTGGAGCAGGAGCATCCTGGCCTATATGAGCAAGACTGTGTCCATCAGATTTAGTGATATAACTATTTCCCTCTATCCAACAAAACTTGGAATTTTGTGTCCAGTTTGGGGGTTCCTTACCAGGGGAAGTCCAGTCAAAGGTAGTCAAGGTGATGAGCAGACTCACATATGATGTGCAAAGACAGGAAGAACTGAGTTTATCAATCCTAAAAAGAGAAGGCTAAGGGGAAAATCTCACTGCTGTCTGCAGCTGTCTCAGGGGTGGGCACACAGAGAGTGAACGCAAACTCTCCTCAGAGGTGCAGAGTGATCAGATGGGATGCCGCGAGTGAGAGTCACAACATCAGGGGCTGACTTGGGGGTGTTGCTTGATGAGAGGCTCAACACGAGCTGGCAACATGCACTGGCAGCCAAGAAGGCCACCCATATCCTGGGCTGCACCACCAGCAGCGTGACCAGAGAGGATTCTGCGCCTCTGCTCCCGTCTTGTGGGACCCCACCTGCAGTGCTGCATCCAGTGCTGGGTCCCCCAACACAGGCAAGATATGGATCTGTTGGAGTGAGTCCAGGAGACAGGCTGAGAGAGTTGGGGTTTTTCAACCTGGAGAAGAGAAAGCTCTGGGGAGACCTTATAGCACCTTCCAATACCTAAAGGGGTTACAGGAGAGCTGGAGACAGACTTTTTAAAAGGGCATGGGATGATAGAAAAAGAGATAACAGCTTTAGGATGATGGAGGTAGGTTTAGATTGGATTAGGCTAGCATTAAATTGGAAGAAATTCTTTCCAGTGAGGGTGGTGAGACACTGGAACAGGTTGCCCAGAGAAGTTGTGCATGCCCCATCCCTGCAAGTTTTCAGCAACAGATTGGATGGGGCTCTGGTCTTGTGGAAAGTGTCCCTGCCCATGGCAGAGAGGTTGGAGATAGATTATGTCTCAGGTTCCTTTCTGCCTAAACCATTCCATGACTCCATATTCCAATTAGAAATTAAGAAATAAATTTTCACTGGAGAGTGGTCAAACTCTGAAATCAGTTCAAAGAGGCTGTGAAATCTCCATCCTTAGTGATGCCCAATATTCAGCTGGACAGCATTGTGAGTAACCTGATCTGACTTTGAAGTTAGTCCCTCTTCAATGGGGTTGGACTAGGTGATCTCCAGAGGTCTCTTTCAACCTACGTCATTCCACAATTTTGATTCTGCGTTCTTTCGGAACATTGGCTGAATGCACAAGACTCTGGAGGTGACTAACTATTGTTATTTTTAAGGACAAAATGCTGTTTACTTAGATTAGTAAGACCTTTCAATCTCTCAGAACCGTTGATATTTATTAAGCAGGCAGAAGGCTGGAATCTGTAGTGAGAGGATACTGCTTGTGGACTGATCACATCTGTGAAAGTCTCTGAGAAAAAGATCTGTGTTACAAAGTCAGGATTATCTCACATCTTCACAGATGGAGTCAGTGGAATGAAAAGTGACAGGACGTCCCTGGATTTAGCAGCATCCCCTCCGGTAAAGACATTAAATACTGCTTGCTACTAAATGCCATTTAGTGGAGGTACCCTCCAATTCAAAATACGTATCTGATGGTTGGAGGTTAGGAGGGAACTTACAGTGTAATCAGTGCCACTGCCTAAATACACATCCAACTATTATCTCCGCCTGGAAAAAGGGTGAACGGATTTGTGTTTGTAATCTCTATGTAGATCTTTTGAACCTCTGCCCTCATAACTGGCAGAAAAGGGAGAGGAGAAGGCTCAGGAGGAGTTTTTGCTGGGCATGCTCAATGGATGAATGAGAATTTCAGTCTACAGGGTAGGTGGAGCTGCTAGGTTATACAAGGATTAAAGGAACACATATTCTCACTGTGTGTATACACCACCACTGAAAGCTGTGCTCAGTTGCCAGCCAGACTGCTCAGTAAATGTGCGTGCTGTCACAGCAATTTCTAAACCTCAGGTATTCAACTTGAATTTCATTTAACTTTCAACCAGCCTCACACCACATCCAGCTCTGCTTTTTGGACACACAGCAGACTACCCACTCCTCTCCTGTTGCAAAATGTTCAAACATAACCACAGTAAAAATGCACAGATTGTGAGGTTGTTCTCATACTCTCTGAGCCCTTCCTCAGTTCTGATGTCACTCTAGTGTTCTGAAACCAAGATCATAGAATCACAGAATTGTTTGGGTTGGAAGGGACTTTCAAGATCATCTAGTTCTGACCAAGGCAACCGAGGTTCAAAGCATTGAAGCTCAGGATATGAGCTTGGATCATGATGCTTTGTAGTTTATGTATTTCCACTGCCAAGCAGCTGACTTCTCTGAGTAGCTCTCTCTCAGGTTTCTGGTGTTGCAGCTGGGTAATAATCACATATTTACTGGAGCATGGACTTACTTGAGGTTTTCTAACATGCCAGCCAAGGGCCACAGTTGGAGTCAGCCTTCCTCTCCCAGTAACATGTAATGACTTACTTCAAAGTGGATCAATTCCCTGACTGAGAAGCAGAGATTAATCCTGTTGTGTATTAGTAGGAGGCTCGGTAGGATTGTGGGAGTACCTTGGAGCAAGAACAAGGAGGACCTGAATGCCCCACAGCCCCACAGGGTCCCATTGATTGACTTGTTTACCAAATTGGGTTCTCTCGGTTCAGATGCTTATGAAGAACTTTGAAAAGTCTCTCTGCCTTGGGACAGAAATTAAAACAATGAGTTGAGATCCTGTTGGCTTTTTATTTGTATGACTGGAAAACTATTCCTCAGGCAAGTCTAATCCATCTCAGGGCATGCAAGCTTTCCTTTAGGAAGCCACCAACTGAATGACTATCATCTCACTTGCTCCCCTCCCAAGTGGGGAGAAGAATTGGGGAAAAAAGTGAACGTCATGGATTGAAATAAGAACACTTTAATTGAAACAATAATAATAACAATAATAATAATAAAGACACTACTGCTAGTACTAATAAAAAAAAAAAAGAGGAAGAGGGGAATGAAATCCAAGAGACACAAGAGATGCACAACAGAGTTGCTCTGATGGATGCCTAGCCCATTCCTGAGCGGCAATCAGTGCCCTCAGCCAACTCCCTCCAGTTTATATACTGGGCATGACGTTCTGTGGTATGGACTATCCCTCTGGCCAGCTGGGATCAGCTGTCCTGGCCATGTTCCCTCCTTGTGCACTTGTTTGATGGCAGAGTGTGGGAAGCTGAAAAGTCCTTGACTTAAGGTAAGCACTGCTCAGCAACAACTAAAACATTAGTGTGTTATCAACATCATTCTCATCCTAAATTCAAAACACAGCTCTGTACCAGTACTAAGAAGAAAATTAATTGTATCTGAGTCAAAACCAGGACAATAATTTCAGTGGCATAACTAAAATGCAGAACAAGAACAAAAGCTGTTAAAAGCAGAACAAGAACAAAAGCTGTTCAACAGAGCAGCCTCATGCCTTGCCTAGAGAATGGTCCTCTCTTATGTACAGTCAGTGGCGTTTCAGTGCTTGCGTCTTTTGAAAGTGACCACAACCCCGTTGGCCTAAAGGCAGGATGGACTCTGGTACCTTGCAATTCTGTGTATGTCTCAGTAAATGCACTGCCAAGAGTGCTTATCTGTCTCCTGCCCAACATGAATTAACTCCTGCCGGAATTAAACCCTTTGTTCTTGCATAGTGAAAAACATGTTAATGGTCAGAGGACTAGCTGGAACATAACTTAATAAAGTCTGAGGGCAACTCCCACATCATTCACTGCCACAGTTAAAGTTGCTCTCTGTGTAAAGAAATGAAATGTAAATAATTTTATCTCTTCTTTCATACCTTAAGGGACAACATTAATCATCTGTGTAATTTCAGGGGAGTCAGCAGAGTTATGCTAGGCATCATATTAGCTTTTAGTCAAAGGTGCTTTGCAGTGAGCAGTTATGACAGTAATGCAATAACTCGGAGCCTGCCTCAGGGGGTCCTGCCCTCATAAGGCATCTGCAGTTTTCATTTATTACTCTGGTGGTGGCAAATGCTTCACACATATATACACACCAGCACCTGTGATCTCTGTTACCCATGGTCAGTCCCTGAGAAGGAAGTCTTTCTCTGGACTCTGGTGGATCTGGTGTCTACAGGTGGCTTACAAACCACAACAGAAAATGATCCATATTTCTGATTTAAAAAAAAAAGGTTTTAAAATACCAAAATATATTATGTTTCTGGGAGTACACGGTATCCTGCAGTTCTGTGAATCATCTAGAATAGCAGGGCCATAGAAAAATAAGAAACTGTGCGTCGGAAGACTAGGTAAATCTAACTTAATACATGAGCTTTGGCAATCAAAGCTGCCAATGCAAACTGTCAGGACTCTGCCAGGGGGACAGATGGCACGATGACAGCAAATGGATGGGTCTCTAAAACTCAATTACCATTTCAGTTCAGACCCTTTTTCCATATGCCAAGTTGTGGAAGAGGTTTGTTTATCTTGAGCTTTATGCATTGTGACAGATAATTTGCATAGGTGTGAAGCTATAGGGAAGGCTGTTATAGTGTGAGGCTGAACATGAGTTTTTCTGTTGTGTGGTGTTTTCCAGGCTACCTTTCTGCTTCCTTGCAGGTGGCAGGTTTCTGAACCTTTATTTACATAAATCCATCCGTCATCTGGAAATGTTCTTTCGTGCTCCAGAGACAAAACATTTTAGGATCCATTCACCACACTAAGAACAGAAATCACTCCAAACTGTTTCCTGAGCCAGAAGTTCTTCAACTTTTTTCATATACCTCCAACAGCCTGATTCCTTTGTAGGCCTTTGGTTGCTGCCTTCTTCCCTGGAGATCTCTGAACACCCACAACCACATCCCTACCTGCCCAAGGAAGCACTGGCATAGTTGTACAGCTTTCTCAGCTTGGGTACCACTGACGAGTGTCTCAGATTCATATTCACATGCTGCTTCCTTCCAGCTGTGGAATACTTTCTTCCCCCTGATTACCCAATGTAGCTGGGTGTTTCCCAGCCCTTGCCTGCCCAGGTCACGCAGACCAGCAGAACTGCTCTCAATTTAAGTAAGGTGCATGCCCAGTATTTTCAAGCCATGCAACATGGCAGGTCATTTGAGAAAATAGGAATGCAGTGGAATTTTGCATATTTGTATTTCGTATCTGTGTTGCCATTTAAGTGAGTGAGAGGTGCATACAAATGAGAGGAATTATTTACAAGTTAGAAAAAGTCAAATGGTAGGATGTGACCACATGCTTTCTGTCTGCAGCTAAAATGAGTCTGCTCCCATGTCTTTTCAAGAAAACTACTGGCAGATGTGTCCTGTAGGCTGATAAAGAGCTTGCCTCTGAATCATGGGCATGATAGCAAATTTTCCAGCTATTTGAACAAAGACAACCATTTTTAATGGTCCCCAAACATCATTTCTCTCATAGATTTTGTCAGTGTCATGTCAGAAATATTTTATTTTGGTCCCTTCTACCACAGCAGACACCTGATCAAGCAGCCTTCATGCTACTGCTATAAAATTTTCTGAACCCATGGGAGGGAAGTGGTTGTATAAATGTGTCTAAATGTGTCTCTGTTTTTCACAAGACTTTTTATTAGCAGTATCATTATTTTTAAAAACCAGTATTCACTGCTATAACAGCAAAATGGTGCCAGACCATACTTAATCGTCTAGCATGGCATTTTATTAAAAAGAATGGATTTTTTTTCTGGCTGTTGATCTGTGAGTCAAGGTTGGTAGTCTGTAGCTCAGAGCTGGTGGCCCAAAGATGTGTGAGCTGCAGCAAGCTCAGAGGTGCTTCATGTTCAGCTCCCACTCTGGTGACAGGTCATGGGACACTGGGAATATGCTCATGCAAGACCTGGTGGTGGGAAAAGCCTATCCAGCAAGAGGGGCTGAGGCCAACATCCCTGAGTCACCCTGGGGGACACCTGTGTGCCCACCCGTGCCTGGTCACACAGTGAAGCCACCAGGCTTGGAGGGAGCTGCCAGCAGCGAGTTTCTCCTTTCCTTTCGGAGCCCTCCCCTCCCTTTCTTCAGGAGCCTCCAGGTAGACGCTATTAATCATGAAATTCTTGTCCCTGCAGAGATTGACCTGAAAAGCAAGGGACCTGGTTGGACATGGTTAACTGGTGGCTCCTTTTGTAGTTTTTACCTTTTTCTACCTCTTCTATAGTTACCTTCTGCTTTCAGATTTTGACGGAAGGTTTTTTCCTGATTTTATTAGAATTTGAGTGCAAATTTAGTAAAAATCTTACATTTTGACACTACTGAATTATTCACGGACAAAAATGAGCATACTTAATGGGGTGTCTTCATTAAATTCATCTGCGCAGAAGGTGGTTTATGTATTTAAAATCTGAATCTCATTTTGGAAACAAAGAAATCACTGGTTTTTAAAAGGACTCCTCATCTGACCTGATACATCTTCAGAGCTTTCTGGGCAGACTCTCAGTGTCCTTCCTCCTCTCCACATTTCAGAGTCTTCATTGTATGCTCCTGTGTCTCCTTTTTTCTGTGTTTTACCAAGCACTAGAATAGTTAACATAGGCAGCTTTTACGACATCACCACTAGCAACTGACTTGACAGCAGGGTTATAAATGCAACTGTGTAACCACGACCAAGAATTCAACAGGAAAAAAAACACAAACCCCACCATTTTCATTTTTCATCCTTCCATCCAACATTCACACATATGACATCTCCTGTCCCATGGCTTTGACTCCTGTTAGTAGTCTCAGTCTTGCAGAGCTGCCCACACACACGTGTTCCTATCCCTCCAGTTTTGGTATCACTCCAGCCACTCTGGCTCTTGGTGCTCAGTCCTTCTCCTGTCATCATCCCTTCTGCAGTACGGCAACATCTTGATGGGAGGCTGCAAGTGGAGTCCTGGGCTTGATACGTTGAGAGAAAGTTGCACAAAGACACACGGTCTCTCCACAGTGCCTGTTCTCCATTTCAAGGAGGTTTTCTGTTTTTATGACAGCTGTGACTGTAAGGAACCATAAATCCTGATGTCCTTGCCCCAGGTAATCCCTCCTGCCTGGCGAGAGGCCTGCCCCATTAAACACCACATGACAGCCTCAGATTAATGACAAGTGTTACAGAAGAGCACCATGGGTCCATGGAGAACCACAGCGGGTTCGTTAGGGTGCATCTTGCAAACAATTACTGATAAACAACCAGCTGGACTGTTCTACAGAGGTGAGGTTTACTGTACAGCCTGGGGTGCTGCAAACAGAGTTAGCTATCCCCATGCCTAGCATTAATTATAAAAATTTACGGCAGCTGCTTTCTGTGAATGTCAGTGAAATAGGTGAGGAAATAGATTTTTTGAAGCAATCTATGGCTCTGGATGAATCTCTTCCATTCATTTCAAGGAGAATTATTATTTTGAAATGAATAAGTTTTTTTTTAATATTAAACTGAGATATCTAACATGTAGATATCTAAATCCTGTGGACTGCTTAGTAAATCTCAAAAAGACATCCCTATCTGAAACAAGCTTTCTTTTCTTTATCTGAATAATAATACTACTCTACTATCTTTTATATCCTTTATCCTTTCGAGTGAAGAGAGACATGCTTTGCTGTACAAAAACACAGCCAGTCTCCAAGGTGTGTTCAGTAAGCAATCAAGAAAGCCTGTTATGAGAAATTACCCTCCACAAATTTAGATACAGTAAATGATGACATATATCCTTCTGTTCTTGTTGGCTTAAAATGTAAATGGGGTTAGACCCACCTCCCTGCATGTCTCTCTTCCTCTCCTTGCACTGAGCCAGAGCAGGGGTATGCACACAGAACCAGAGAGGGTATGTAACCTTCTGATATTTGCCAACTGGATTATTTATGACTGTGTGAGTCGGCTCCCAGCACGCAGGAGAATCACGTGGTGGCTGGGCCCTTCTGGGGAGAGCGGATCTTCCCGTGTCCTGTGATGGACCTAAATATTTGCATTGATTAAATCCCACTTTGATGCTGTTATCATTTCATCATTATGAGCACTGTGTGAATCATAAATTATGAGCATGTACTATAAAGCACAGGATGTGCAGAGCACTACAGCTTGATGGTGGGCATGTCAGCCTTTGGAATCTGGCCAGTGGGGCATTTTTAAGCTGGACTGTTTCAGGAACACATCCTCCTTCACAACTGTTTAATTTCAAGTACATGCTTTAGTCGTATCCAAATGAGCAAGGTTTGAGGATATGCTTAAAGCTAAGAATGGGATTTTGAAGTATCACTGTCTCAGAGACAAAGCTTGGGAAAACTGTCACAAATTTTTGAGGCAAAAAGCATAGACTGTAGAGAAATGTAACCACAGGAAAGTCCCTTCCCTTTCAGGAAAAAAGTGCAGAAATGTATCCAGTTCTCTGAAAGCAAACAACACTTAGGAAAATACTATACTACACATTTAGAATGAATGAAATCAATTGACAGCTATCCAGCCACAGAGAAAAATAATGTAATTGTAACTGAGCAGCAAAATGGTTCTGCCTAATAGTTAAACATCAGTGAGCTCCACTGTGTCTAATAAAATGCAGATCTCACTATCTGTTTGTTATGTGCATCGAGAGATAACTGTTCAAGTTGAAAAGTATAAAAATTTGATTTAATTCAGTGACATTTTTGATACAAGAGGGTCAGGTGGGTCTTATAACAAATAACAGCTTGGGGCATATGGAAAGGAGTGTAATTGAAGATAAGGTTCTAGCAAGATGAGTGGAAAATGTAATAAGCGTTCAAGGATACATTAAACAAATGCACCCTGGCCCTCACACAGTAATCACCTACGTGTGCCATAAGGCAAACAGCAAATGTAATTGACTCCCTGAAGGAAGATCATTACAGCTTTGGTGCTTGCTGCCTCATGCCACAATTTCTTCCATTTGCAACACTGAGAATTCTGACTTGGGAAGTCCTGGGATCCTGAGGCTGCTCTAATTTATGTAGGGAATACATCCATCTCTAAATAAACCCAGAGACCTTTTCAGTGGCTTCTTCAAAGATTAAACTGGTATCTGTGAGTATCTGCACAGTGTCAAAGATTAAAAAAGACCAACATTGACATAAATATGGCAGAAGCCTCAGTGGTGAAAGAGGAGAATGGTCCTTTGAGGAGGAGGATGGTCCTTTAAGCACACAGGAGAAGTAACAAGTCAGAAGTCCTTTGTAGCCTGGTGCCTTGAAGGAGTTCAAAAGGTGATCACAGTTTCTTGTGTCTGGTATGCCCCTTGTCCCGTTTCCCCAATATCTGGGCATTTTCAACCATATCTGACTGGGCTGCAGAGGTATCAGGGATATGGCAGAGGTAAAAGACCTTACTAAAGACTGAAGGAGCCACACTATCAGCTTAAACCTCCTTGGCCTCAGCCAGTTCACAAAGGAGTTAGACCTGGAGACACAAATGGATTGTAGGCTGTCCTGGTTCAGACATCTCCCTGCTCCTATTGAGGAAGCTCCAGCATATCACAGAGCATATCTTTCGACTAACCAAAACACTTAGGGGCTTACAGAGCCTTTATTACCCTGGAAGCTTCCTGGAAGCCAGAAAAGAGACTTAGATGCAGAACTGGCCTGAGAGTATAAGCAGTTTACCTGCACTTGTCCTCAGCTTAGCTCTAATGAGACAGTCCTGACAGTGACACCTGTTTGTCTGAATCGCAACTCCTGGTTAGTACTCAATAGCTGAGGTCAATAAAACAGACATAATCTAGATACCAAATGAAGAAAATTTTTTTGCATTCAAGAGTGGCAGACCATTCGGGACTTAAGTAACAAGTGTCTCATTTCATAATGTTTCCTGCCTGGCATACTAAAGAGGCAGAGTTCTAGATATCAATCTCTAATTAATAAGATGTCTCCAAGGTCCTGTTAAGACTGATCAGTTAAGAGCAGCAGTGGATTCATCTCTTGATGTCTTCAGATCAAGACTCAATATTACCTTAGCTCAGATAAGGAGTATTTGGGGTGAAATTTAAGGGCAAATTGTAAGAAAAACTGACTGGAAGACCTACTGGTTTCTTCTGGCCTCGAGGCTGTTATAAGAATGCTGTCAGAATATATTTTTCAAGAATGTCGGTTTAAGTTCTTCATTTCATTTGAAAATACATGAGAAATAGAAATCAGGTTTCTCCCACAGAAAAAGAAAGTGGGATCTCATCCAGCAAGAGTAACTGGTTGTCTGCATAGTGCAGTCACATCCATGTCTAAGCACTGTGAGTTTCCCCAAGCTGTAACCACAAACATGTGACAAATACATTCAGCTTCTCTGTTTGTAGCATACCACAGGCAGATAACTTTGTCTACCTGTGTCTGCATTTAAGGATGTGCAGGTACCTGTCTTTCAGCCACCCTGAAAATGCTTCTGTAAGCTTCAGCATTTGGGAAGGCCCTAAAGCAGAAATGTGCTCCCTGACTGGGGCTGTTTTTAGAGACAAGCAATGCAATGCTCAATTCTGCTCCCAGTCTCCATGTGGAAGGTTAATCTAAGTGGCTTTCTGACATTACACTCAGTAAGTTGAAGGAACTGCTCTGAAAATTATGCAGTTGCTGTGAGAATACATCAGCAATGAAATACTTTTCATTGGTTTTAGCACTAGGACCCCATGGCTACATATGAATTTTCCTAGTGGCACAGGTAGGCTCGTGTAGCTGCTGCCCTCTGTCTCTGCTCCAGAATAGGAACCTTGAATCACTGCCTGCACCGAGCCAGCCTTGGGATAACTGAGTCAGGAGGAGGACCTGCGGAAAACCAGCCACTTTTGATAGATTGTTCCCATAAAGATCAGCACAGGTCACCCCAGAGACACCAGCGCTTCTGTGGGAACATAGTGACACATCCTTAGGCAAGTGTCTTCTGTCCATTCCTCTTTCTGGATGAGTAAAGGAAATATTTCACTATCTAGACAACATACAGAAAGAGAGCAATATGATGTCAATGTGTGTCTCAATGTTTTATCAGCACAAATTTAGGGTTTTCACTGTACTCATAAGCACAAAGCCATAAATGAATACTGGAGATCATCTTAAAACAGATCCCAGGCTCATTCCTTACCCTGTTCTGTAATATGCTCTGCAATGCCACCAACTTTAGTTGCCTTTTTCTGCATTTATGCATTAATAATGTAAAAATAAATACAAGTGTTAGTATTCTTTGAATAACATAAAAAAGATTTGGCAAAAAAATAATGCCAAGTTTGTTCATTTCTAGAAAAAGACATTTTAGTAACTCTATGTTTCATTAGCTTTTTTTCAAGCCTGCACGAATGAAAGCCCAGGCTCAAAGGAAAATTTTCATTCTCCGTTGTTTTGCTTATACTAATTTATCCAAATGGAAAGCCTGTAAATGTAAATTTTGACAAGCTACAAAGAAGGGCTACAGGGATAATTACCCACCATGTGTCACATTTTTTCTCAAACTCAGAAAATACACAGAAATTGGTAGGTACCTTAGCAAGAGCAGAAGCAAAGACTTCTCTTGAGGTGCAAAGAATGGAGTCTATAAATTATAGTATCACATCTTGTTTGTGGCAAATTATTTGTTCTTTCCCAGAGCACTGGGAAGACTTGCATTGTTCTTTCCTGGTGCAATACAATCAGGTCCAAAACTCATTAAAAAAGTGTTACGATGTTTTTTATCTATATATGTTTATATATGCATATATATATAAGTATGTTTGTATGTGTATATATATATGGAATTTTAATAGAGATGGTTATTGGCAGTCTAAGGGAAAGACAGAAAGGAAGAATTTATTTGTAAAGGTGAAATAACCTTTCACATTCCTTAGCAGGTAGCACAAAAGGAGTACATCTCCTCCTTTAACACTGTGTCTCACTTCTGACAAAAAATACCCTTAACATTAAGATGTGCTAAAGAGAGCATTCTCCCCCCTGCTCATTTATGCACAGTTATAGTAAAGGTAAGACTTGTTATTTGGAACTTGCAAAAAAAAAATAAAATTTGTACCTATTATATTAAAAAAGAAAACTGTCAAGCAAATGACAAGGGATTCTCAGTGCAGTTCTGGATTTAGAAGAGAATCGAAAATGAAACTACCAGTTCCAAGGGAGCCTTTTAGGATTCAGTGTTGCTGTACAGATAACAAGAAAGTTTTTAATTATAAATCATATTTGCCAATGCAAGCAGTCCCACTGAAGGAAAGAAGAAAAATGCATCGACAGCTCAAGCCAAAACAGAGCCCTCTGTGTACCTGTTTTGTACATTTGGATTCAGATTAAAAAAGCAGATTCTTATTCACGTTAAGAAATGGGAATGGAGATAATGCAGGCAGCATGCCTTCTGGGATTTTCAACAACTTTCCAGGCACATTGAAACTAACGTCAGCTTTCTGTAAAACACTGGGTACTTTGTGAAGATATATTTTGTTGGAAAAGTAACATCTAGAGAGCCAGCTGCTACCAAACAAGTATATATTATTAACAAAGGACTCAGAAAGCCTTCTGCTCATTGGAGTAAAACAAATATACAATTTAATCCGAGCTCCAAATTTAATTAACTACAAGATAAAAAAATCAAGATGTTGTTTTTTCACAAGCAATTACACCTAACTATGATACTGTAGGTGCATATGAATTGTTCATATAATCATTTGTGCACACAAATAAGGCATTTATGTAAGCAAAGACTAATTGTCTGCACAAACCTTGTGGAAGCAACACCCATTGCAAAGTTTAGATCACTTTAGAGTTTTTCTGGAAACATGCTCACAAAATTCTATGTACAGAGGTCTCATAGTTAAGTGATAGTAGGTGTGTTTCTAGCACAGATAATGTACTGCTCACATCGCTGTGGACTCTGGTGATGACAAACAGGAGTACATGGCCAATGCCACATCACACTCAGAGCACTCACACCAACAGGGACAGCACCAATGCCCTCATCCTGCTCTCCCACTGCCGGGACACTTTGGCGGTGCCTTGGTTTGGGTTCCCGCTTGCCAGTGTGCCCCTGTGCTCTTCTGGCTTGTGGAGATGGATCTTTGATGGGCTGATGGTCCCTGGGATGGGCCTGGAAGCAGCTTGCAGAGCATTATTTGGGCTCCCCCTCCTTCCACGATCACTCAGCTTGTGCAGATGAGCTTTACCTCACAACCTGACAATATCAAGGATAAATACAGGTGAGCACTTTGCTCTACACCTGAGCAGTGAGACCAGCCCAGTGATGTGACTTAGTTCTGTCTGTTGACATGTGAGCAGAAGCCAGAATTTATTTCTTGAAATTACAGGGGATTTTTTTCTTGTTCAATAACATATTTTTCTTTTTCAAAAACGTATTTTTCAATCGAGTTTTCTGCTCTTACGGTCCATAAACAAGATCACATGCATGATGCAAAACTGGAACTATTCGTTTTTGTTAAAAATAGTCTAATTACTAGAATTTAAATAATTTCTTGACAGGTGACTCATGAAAGACATAAAGAAGTAGAAAATATGTTCATTAATTGAATTCCACTGCTTATTTAGAAGACACTTAAGGGGAAAAATTTGTGACTCATGGGAGTAGTCTTTTCTTATGGGAATGCTCATTTTGAAGACAAAAAAAAAAATTAAATATATATATATATGAATAAAGAAAGCTATTTTAAATATATATATGAATAAAGAAAGCTATTTCTGTGTGAGAAGATTAGTATCACTGCTGATAATACAACAGCTTCTCTGTGCAATCCAGTACTGAGATCTACAAAATTTCTTATCAGGGGCCACTAGAACTGACAGGTGTCTAAACTGCTACCAGGCAAGTTTTCTGTAGACTTATTGTTGTGCATGGTTTCATGGCACATAATGGCAACACCCTTGTTTTGGCTGTGCTGCACAGCTGGCCACCTGCCTGACACCTGCTCGAGCCTGGGCAGGATTTTCTGAGTTCTCCTCCTTTCACCAAGCACAGCTCTGGGGCTCTGTCCTGCAGCAGCTTTCAGTGCTTACTCATGTGGGGAAGGGAGGATGTTTTGGCCTCATTCTGCTAATTTCTATCAAAAGCTCTGTGGTTAAAGAACATCCAGAGGATTTAGGCATCCAGTGGCCATCCCTACCTTGTGCCTCAGCAGAGGAGCTTTTACTCCATTCAGGAAGAGGAGGACAGACGCAAAAGTCCATGTCTCACATCCCAGGTCAGGGCCACAACTTTATCTTTGCTACACAGGACCGAATTTATAAAACAATTTTCTTCTGGTAAACCTATTGTAGTTAATCCATAACCTTTCTCTTTTTTTTCATATTTCATTACACTCCCATACCATGGATGGAATCACACTTTATTCTTGGATTTTTGTCATAATTAGTTAGAAATAACGATTCACCCTGAAGGATAATTACAATTACCCTTATAAATGGGTACCTCTTTTTTTGTGGAAAACTGCTTTTGCAGTGAATTTCAATGATTTAACTCAGTAATCTGACCTTCTATTACTAGAGAATTTTAAAATTGTTGTGATTTAAAATATCAATTCTGATTTGACTAGCTGAACAAATGGAAGATCCCAGGTGGTCCCACCTGATGTTGCAAGAGCTGCAACTCCAGGTGAAAGTTTGGGATGCGGCAACATCATGAAAAATGTGTGCAGGTTGTTTGAATTATGTTCTTTGCCAGTATTAGCATAATGCCTGTCTTGAAATACTTGTAATGTTGGCATCGTATGAAGAACCAAAAATTATGTGACTATGGAAAATCCAAGGGATAGGAAGGCCAGAGGAACTCATCAGAGTAACAAAGAAAATAGGCAGAGAAGGGAAATCAAGAGGACAAAGCACTGGAGAACAAAACTTTGGTTTTCTTTGTGTGGAGTGGGAATATGTGATAGTGTATGGGCTTAGATATAAGGAAAGTATTCCTGAGAGAAAGGGCAATTTAGTGATCACACTGGGAAAGATGAATCTAAGCAATGAATGACATCAGGAAGAGAAAAGAACTCAGAGAAAAATGTGGAGCAGAAACATGAGAGATAGCAATATTTATCGATGAAAAGAAGTGAAAATTACCAGTGCTGGGAGAGCAGATGATTACAGAGGCAATGAAATTCAACAGGAAAGGAAGCTCAGGAAGCAGTGGTGTTAATGAAATTTGATAGATCAAGAAGAATAAGAAAAGTATTTCAGTGCAGGTGAAATAAGATTTTGGTCAAAGTGGTTCTAATTTAGCGTGAAGAAGTCAAAATGGATCAAAGATGGAGCTGGAAAGAGTGAAAATTATGAAACTAAGAAAGCAAAGGCTGAACATAGCGTCTTGGAGAGTGGCTACAAAGGAAAGCAAAGCTCGGAGAAGTGCTTTTCAAAGAAAGTCCAGGAAATACATGGGACAGTAGAAAATTGCACTAAATAAGGGCTATTAGAGAAGATAGAAAGTGAGATAAGAATATGATTTATTGAAAGAAATGGATAAATGGATTTAAAAGCAGATGGTTATTTCTACTTTTTTTCCTCCCCTACAACAAAAAAAATGTAATATATAAAAACTACAGGACTTTTTAGTTTGATTTTCACTTTAAAAAGTAATTTTCATCAGGAGCGTGGGCAAAACAACAAAATCTTCAACCAAAGGGTAAGATTTCTTTCTGGAGTGGGAAAAGAACAGGTGATAGGTTGAGTATTTCTTATATAGCTGGTTTAGAAAGGAGAAGATGTCATGTGGAGATCCAGGAGACCTGGAGAAAGACCAGTGAAGCTTTCTCCAGTAAAATTTTATCCAGAAAAACTAAATAAATGACATGTAAACTGATTTATAGTTTCTGCCATAGTTTCAAGAATAACAGAGGTTAAAAAAAAAATCCATTTTACTCCTGGGAAAGCGAGACAGGCCTTTCAGGCAGGAGTCAACCAATAGGTGCCCTGTATTTTTATTTCAGTAAGTCTTACAATGCCATCTCTTAACATTGCTCCGAGTATGGGAGGGAAACATTGTCCACATCAAAGTATTATAAGGGGGTCCAAAACTCCTTTGGAAAGCAGAGAGCTTATTATATAGATACAATTATATTATATTTTAAACACCCCTGCCAATGCAGGGATGTTTAAAATACACGACATGAATCAGGCTCTGAAAGCACTTGTTTCTTTCTGTTGACTATGACTTACATAAAGTGATGATTTCTGTTTTCTGTTATCTACAATAGTCAGATAAGATACATCCCCCTCTAGGTGGGCACGGTTCACTATCAATGTAGAAGGTTGCTTTGCATTCTGAGGGAAATGTCTTATTTCGGTGGGACTCGATGACTTTATAGGTCTCTTCCAACCTTAGTGCTTCTATGCTGTGATTTCGGGAGTACTCAGTAGGTTCACTGATGAGCTGGATGCTGAAATATACGCCACAACCACTGCCTGCCCGCTGCCATCGCCTACATCCCCTCACGGCTCGGCTGGGGGCGGGGCGTGGGGGGCAGGGCATAACAAGGGCGTGGTCTGCGCGCCCCGGGGGCGTGGCTGGAGGCGGTTGCCGCCCTCCCCCTTCCCTCCCCTTTCACCAATGGGCGGGGCCGGGTATCCCCGCTGCCCGCCTCTGTCGTTCGGGGCGAGTCCATTGCATCCCGCGCAGGGGGAGCTCCGGACCCGGATGCTGTCTGCCGGTCGGGTTCGGAGAGAGAGGAAGGAGCAGGGATAGTGCCTGTGGATCAGGAGCGGGCGCTGCCCTGCAGCACCCGTGGTGGCTGATCGGGCGGGGGGAGCCGCTTTGTGGGGGCGGCTCTCCCCTCCCCCTTCTACCCCCCCTACGTCCCGGAGGGGGATGGTATGTCCCGCAGCGCGCGCCTTGCTCGCGCGGTTCGGCGGCTCTGCGGGGGGAGGGGGACGGGAGAGACCCGGGCCCCGGAGGTTTTTCCACGGTGAGCGCGGGGGAATAGCGGGCGCGGGGAGAGCGCCCGCTGCTACCGTCCGGGACCATGTTGGCAGACGACGAGGAGGAGCTGAAAGTCCCGGAGGAGATGTTCAAAGACGTCAAGTTCTTCGTGGTGGGAGACATCGACCCCAAGGTACCGGGTCGTCCCCGTAGATCACTCCCGCCTTCTC
>VZRN01004901.1:105603-126643 GCA_013397935.1 Dasyornis broadbenti | reverse complement strand
ATACATGGTTTTGCAACAAGATGGTTCAGGATTTTGCCTAGTAGGTAAGTAATGATTTAGTAGGGAGGTGAGGAGGCCTCTTCTAACATTATCATGGCTTGGTATCTGCCCAGCTCCTCTACTTGACAGTGCTGTGCCCCCTCGAGGTAGTGTTAAGCACTTTACTGTAGGCCACAGTTAAAGGCATTTTGCGGCTAAGGAAAACGTGATCCAAAAAGTTGCCCCTGTCCCTATCTCAGGCTGCCTTGTGTGACAAGCCAGGAGAAGGGGCTTCTTTCCTACTTATGGAATTTCAGAAGCTCACTGGCCCATTTTTAATTAGGAAGTTTTGCCGAGTTCTCTTTAGCTGCAGTTGTCACAAGCAGCTCAGTGTGGCCTCAGACAAAGACAGCATGTGAACAACAGAGCCCACCTCTTTTCAAATCCTCCCAAATACCCTGTGAGACAATTTTCAAGACCTTGTTCAGCATCTGTGATGAGTAGGGTGAGGTCAGCACCCTCAAAGTTTTGGATATCTTGCCCCTGATTTCTTGGAAGCACACCAGCTGCAGGTACATGTGGATTCTTGGTTTTGGCCACACAGCTGGGAATCCCTTAGGTACCTTGCTTTAAGGTGCAGAGATGTCCCTTTATGTCCGTTCCATGTTAACACAAAAATAGCCTGAAGCACAAGAAACCAGTGTAAAGGTGCCCTGGCAATGATTTCAGAAGCCATTTTCAAAATGAGTAGTACTCACTTTGAAAGGCAGTTGGGTCCTTTAGATACCAAACTCAGAACCAGGTGGCTGCCTCTGCATTTCTTTCTACCTCACAATATCTTTTTCATGCACTGGAACGCTGCTCTTCAGACCTTTGCTGCAGTGGTAGAAGCTCCGTTATTCCATCATTAATAACTATGTTGGATTTTGTTTTGAAAATGTTTTCTGTATGTGCTCCCATCTCAAATTTTATTCCAAAACAGTTTTAAGGATTGCAACCCCTGCAGGAGTCCCTACAAACCTTATAACTGGATCTCATGACAACATCCTCTTCAATGTTGTTGATTAATCTTTGTTCTCTTGATGGTTAGGAAGTTTGCACAAGTAAGAAAGCCCTCTCTATTACTCAATAACCAGACCAACTTACATCCTGACACTTCAGTGGAAAAATCTGACTATTGTGGGCCAAAAGAATCTAACCGTGTTACCAAAGGCATTTTGCAAGACTAAATGAAGTTTCATTTTCTTCAGACTACTCAACTCCTTGCATAATTCACATAGTATTTTAATCGTCTTCTGAAGACTCCTTACTTTCTGAAAGGTCAGAAGTAGCCTAAAAATAGTTACTATCATCTGATGATTGCTTTGCTGGGTATGAGACTTGATTCCCAGTGGACAAGATTTTCACATCATAGAAGCAGAGTTATCCTGGTAGTAATTAGCATCCTTGTGGACGGGCTGATACCGAGATGCAAAGCTTCACTCTGAGCTCTTTGCTTTCAGAAAGTGCTATTTATATGGAAAGCTCTTTGGGGCAGGGACTGTATTGTGTTATGAATGCTTCATACAACTGAATCCTGAATTGATTGAGGCCTGAAGGCACAAATCTAATTCCAAGAATAGTATGATTGAATGGATGTGGAGACTAAGCAACTTTCTCAGTTCTAGACATGATGTCAGAACAAGATTGAGGTGGCAGTGGGAGAACTTGTACTGCATAGGGTATCTGCTCTTTGGATGGGAACAGGACTTCATTCTCTGGGCTTATCAATGGGTCTCTGTAAGTGAGTACTCTCAGTTCACTTCAACTTTAAGATCTCTCTGAGTACAGAAATTGCTCTTAAAATCTTGAAACAATCTATTTCCTTTTTTTAAAATACCAACGAGAGAAACCTTTTCTTTGATTCTGTAGTGGATGCTGTGGTTGCTGCTGGTTGTTAGTAGTGAGGATACATGCAGTAACAACTGCCAAGTTTTAAGGTCACAGTAAGCTTAGGATTAAGACATGAGAAGACGCAAAGTGAGCCAGATCTGTTCGCAGGAAATGAAGAACTTTTTTCTATACTTGTTTTGACTAAAAGAATAAAATCCAATATTATATAACCCTTTGTTCCTTGATCAAGACATGTAGGAGAAATGAAGATAGACCTGGCAGGCAACCTTATAAACATTAATCTTAAGAGCTGAATACCCAGATGTGAACTGGATCCAGAAAAGTGGTAAGTACCTTCCTGCTTTAAAACTCAAGTGTGGTTATTTCTATTGGCCAAGATCTTGCTGTTCACTCATTACTAGGCAGAGTAAAGCATTAGTAACGAGGAGCTAAGGTAACCCACAAGCTGGAAAGGTCTGTTGGGCTCCCGCTACCATCCTCCTCAGTCTTCTGCACAAATGCACCTCAATATCTTATTCTTTGAAGATCTTTGCTAATGTCCTCACAGGCTGGAAGTTGTAATCATGTTTCTGATATTTATTACCTAACTTCATTCTTCTAAAGCTGCCATTTCTTTCCCTTTCTCTTCCTTTGCACTCAGCTTCAGGTATGGTAGGGGGAAATCAGGAAACCCACCTAACATACTTTTAATCTTGGCTAGATGGGAAAATTAATGCCCTGGCTCCAGCAGCTGACCTGTTTGGTTCAGATATCTGGTCTGACAGTTATGCTGCAAACACCCAGTGGGAAAGGCACCTTTCAGAGGGCAAGCAGCTGTGCCTGCAGGCAGTGTGGGAAGAAAGGCAGAGACTGAGGCTGCTTGAAGCCCACTGCACCCTCTGCTCCCCTCTGCTCTACCAGCACAGCTGTACTGGGACACACTACAGGTTTGCCTGTACCAGCATCTCATTTCTGATGGAGGACTACAGCTTCTATATATTATATATATATATATATATGTATACATATATATATATATAAAATAGTTCCTGGAGTCAGGCAGAATTTTCCCATCTGCCCACAATTTCTATAAATATATATTTTAAATGTATAAAAATATATACAGAAGTAGAGTCAGTTTCCTAGCTCTTGTATTCTCCCATGTATCTTCTGAGCAGAAGGAGGACAGTGAGATGATCTTGTCTTCCAGTCCAACCAAATACTAAATGAGGACACAAAACTAGGATGAGGTTTTTAGCTGTAGATGAGTTGTTTATGCAGTTTCGGTTCTTGTTGTAGGGAGCTACCAGCACTGGTGGTGACACAGCTCTAACAGAGACTCCAACAGCCAGCAGGAGTAGCTACAGGGAGGTAATTTAACTATGTAGAGACAGATGCTTGCTACTTACAGTGTGTCTCTAGTACAATGTGTACATCCTTGAAATAGAAATGAGTAAGCTTGTGTCTGGATTTGGAAAAATAACGTGTGTGTGTGTGTATGCGAGGAAGTTTAGCCTGGCTCCATCTCCTGCTCACCTACACATACAGCTTCTTGTACCTGTTCAGTGTCCCTTATCACTCTCACAAGCTTTATTAGAACCACAGTGTGGGCATTTTCTGTACTCTGACTCTGTAAAATGGGTCATGTTTCAAAATGCATTAGTACCTGTGGGTTAATGAGCCTCCTCACTCCTTTCCAGCTGTGCTCTCCTTTGAAACTCATGCTTTTTAGCACTTTTGAAAAATATCTGCCTACAGCTGTCTCTTGGCTCCCCTCCTTTCTCAGGTGGATCACAATACTTTAACAGAGCTGAAATAGCAGAACATTTGCCATAAAATTGGGTTTAATGCTGTGTTTGCTTCTATGTTTGGTTGTGACCTCTTCTAGTCTGGATGAGACCTCAGTGAGAATGGAGTTTAATAGTAAAGTGAAATTACAGAAAGATAGATAAGATGCCACTGTAGGTCATTTTTGTGCTATGCTTTCATCTGGGCAGAACTGAATATAACTCTGATTCCTATTCCTGAAAGCCTGTTTGACATTTCTGTCTCCTGCAGCAGTTAGACTGGTCTGTACTCACACGTTCGTGCAATAGCTGCTGCTTGGTTTAAAAGGAAAGGAAAGAATAGATAGGAGTCCTTGATATGCATCTAAGCAATAGCTTCCTCTTGCAGGCAAACCTCCCTGGCACAGGTCACTAGTCTACACTCAGTGCTTGGTCTTATACATGAGCAGCATTTAAAATTTACATAGCTTTTCATATGCCCTGAGCCAGCCAGTTTTCAATTACATTCATGCCTGTACCTTGTCTTTGATATGCAATGGTTAACCCTCATCACAGAGTCTCACAGTGCTACCTGTGCCAGTGCCCAGGGACAGATCTACTCACACACTTCCCAGGGCAGGAAGTCAGCCACACACTCACCTGTTTACTTTTTTCTTGTTCTTACTGTTTTAATTGCCATTAGTGAGGCACAAAAATATTTTGTCTTGAGGTTTTTTTTTCACGGGATTTGTCATGATTTAGGGTACAGGGAGATGTTTTCTATCCGCTCTACTACAATGTATGAATGGTGCTTGTGTATGTCCCATTTCTCCTAGAACCTGAAGGGAATTATCAGCACCTCTCTGGGCACTGGTGCCAGCTGGTAGTATCTCGGCATATATATCTTCATTTGATGCCCCTTTCACCCTGCCCATCCTGTGGTTTGTGCTCGTTTCCTCGTGAAAAAGAGACATTCCGTAGTCTTTGAGGTTCACCTGTTGCTGTTGTTTGGCAATATAAAGAATTAAAAGGGTCTGCAGAAGAGGTTGTCAGATGAGTTAAGCTAATGATCCCCTAGTAATGATCTCTAGCAAGCTTGACTTGATTTGGCAGTGGAAGCAATTTAAGGAGTGAACTGCTTATTAAAATGACCTTTACTGCATGTGTCTGTACTCAGTAATTGATACAGATTAGCCAGGAGTTAGTGCAGCATTTTATAATGGATTAAATCCTGGAAAGCTGAATTATTTTTTTTCTTGGGGGCAGCTCAGAACAAGTCTGTGGTTGCTGCAGGCTTCTGTGTTCTCTGTCCTCTGCGCCATCCTCTTAGTCCAGCTCCTTAAGGGATGGATCAGTGCAAACAAAATCTCCTCTGAAAGAGACATGCACTGTGCAATTATAATGGTACCTTTTAGCAGGAAATGCCCTCAAAACAGAGGCATAAACCCAGCCTAACTGTTTTAAGGGCAAAACAGCTGTATTGTTTAGAATAAATGGGCATCTTAGTTTCAATTGATTTTATATTGCACGTGTAAGCACACCAGGACAAGCACACACACCATCCAAGAAGCAATAGCAGCTGCCTGTGTAAGACTATTCCATTTAGGAGTGTTCATGTTCCTAGGAGTACATGCATGTACCAGCAGAGGGCATGCAGACTTCATTAAATGGGGACATGTGCTAATTAATAAATCTCAGGAGTAGGCAGGAATCTACCTGCATCTGTGTCATTCCCAGACAAAGTGCTCATTCAGCTGTGCAGAAACTGCCCCTTCCAACAGACTTGCGTTATCTCAAACAGGCAGGAAGTGAGGGGGCATAAAGCATATGTTTGGAATTACATAATCCGTAGTCAAACTGTGATCATGTTTCATGTTCATATTACTCAGACTGTGGCAGTGATTAGGGTTGACTAAACAGTTACTGTACCTCCCATTTTTTCCATTATGTGGCATCCGCTAGCTCTGTTCATCATTGAAGTCTCAATCCAGGCGAGTGACACAGAGTGTGGATCAGCCCATTATGAACTAGAGAAAATCGGGGGGACAGAGTCAGCAGTTTTTATAATATATTAGCACAGGATTATTGGGAAATGTGAACTTAAAAGGAAGACTATCTGCATTTCAGAAACTGAATCAAAGCTAAACTGTACAGTGGACTTCTCTGTTCTATCCTGCCTATATGCACTTGCAGTACATTCATAATCTTCATAAAGGAGAAAATGAATTGGTGAAATAGGCTGTTTTATGACAATATCCCATATGTTATCAGATTCATGCAGGCAGAATCACACTAATGAAGAGAAATTGCAGTTTATGTAGGGCTTGCAGGCCTCGCTGAGGCAGATTAACAGTGGCGAGGGTAAGAGGCAGCACAGTGCCTTGGCAAGCTGCCCAAGAGCTAATCAATGCAGATGGAGTCAAAGGGACTGCGAGTCTGATTCCCAACAGTTCCAACTCGGAGCAGGAATGACTGTATCCATCAGTGCTCCTTGATAAGACAGCCTTTAAGCTTGTGGTAAGAATGAATCCATTTGGGGAGGCAGAGGCTGAGCAATACTAAAAGCGATGACTCTGCATGCAGTGCAGGGGAGAGGTGGGTGTTTTAATTTTAGCTGCTGACCTGATTTCATGCTGAATGACAAGTATCTATAGGAATCCTCAAGGGCCAATCAGTTGCTATGCTAGTGAAGCTTTTGGAGAAATGCATTTAATTTTATTCAAGTGATGCCTTTAAGGAAGCAATTATGATATTAGCTCTCAGAAGTTCTGACTCCTTCAGGTTGATTTTAGCTAGTGCTAAGCTGAACTTCTTTCATGTTTCATGTTGCTGAAACTGAAGTCTAACTCAGTTTATTTAACATGGCACACACTAATGTTCTGAAATACGCCAGTTTTCCTCTGCTGTTCAAGCTTTTTCACCAATGAGAGCAAACTTGGTGCAGAATCAAAACAATTGACGTCCTTTTGCCATTTGCATGCACATCCTGAAGTAAAGTTTGGAAAATAAAGGAACAACAGGGCCTTTAGCATCAAGGAACTCCTTTGCAGAGTGTTGTTTGTGCCTTTGTGCTTGAGGAAAGTGTACTTGCGGTGACCCAGGAGAAGGCTTTCATTTTTCAAGAGGAAGACTGGCAAAGATCTCCGTCCACATATCTTCAAGTCCCTTGTCATAGAAGACACTCATGAAAAAAATAAGGGAGTTGAGCCCACACATGGGGCAGATGCTTCACTTTTCACTGGTGATAAAATCCTAGCCACTCTGAACATTAGTCACTTGGAGTCCTTCTCTTGGGGTAGTGTGTTTCTGATCAAAAATGAAGGCTGGATACAACCACAAGCTTAGTCTCAAATTGTTCAGTGTTATTGAATGTTTAAATATTAAGCAGCAGAGCTTTTAATACTGTTAATAACGTGGTAGGATGCTCAGTTTATATGTTCATTCTCTGTTCTGCTGCTGTTACTGGCTCATGTGGGTAGGGTATGGATCCAGGGTTGGTTCATGCCCACCTTTCTGTAGTCATTTTGATTGTTTTGAAAGTTCCTGTTTGAAGACACTTTGCATTTTTCCCTCGCCAGTTTTGACTTCAGTGAAAAATGGCTGGACCCAAATGCCAGGCTTTGTGGATGGGATTTGTTTGTTTTCTGTGGCCAGTTGCTGACTGGAACCTCATCTGCATGCTTGTATTGGCTTTTTATTTTCACTTGTCTCTGAATCTGTCCAGTGATTAGTTTGTTGACAGATGGCTTTTCCCTTGAATAAGATACAGTGACTAGATGTTCTGAATGTCCCAGAAGGGCTCTGGTATTTGTCCTCAGGACAATGGAAAACACCCTGGCATTTTCTGCCTTCTCTGAATTTGCCTTTCATTTGTGTATTGTATAGATTCCTTTAAGGATATGGAAAGAAAAATGTTAAAATGTGGCTATGACAGGCAAAGTGACAGGTCAAAAAACCTTTTCCTCAGTGTAAGGAAAAGGATTTTCCTGCAGTTTCTGTGTATTGCAGTTCACACTTCTTGCTTCAGTAAATAAATACGGGGTTTGCCACTTTTTGAGGTAACACAGCAAGAAGAAGGATAGATTTGATTCCACTTGCTTTGTTCTGGCTGAGTTCTCATCCCTTGCACCCATGCAAATGGTTTGAGGCTCTGAGGTTGCACAAGCAATGCAGGCAGTGCAGTGAAAAGACATCAGGGTTTTCACATGGATGTAGTGGGAGCTGTGGGACATTTCCTTGGTGATGTGCAGGGTGAAAAGAACTTAATCCAACTCTGTCTGCAATTTGAGTCTGCAGGGTTGGCATCTGAGGGAGCGGAGGAGCCCTCTCGCTGTTGTCTCCATGTTTCCCAGTCTTGAAATGGAACTGCTGAAGTGCAATCACTGAAACACCCTGAAACCAGGCATCCTGTGATACTGGGACTGATCCCTTTGCCAAAAGGAAAAAGATCTCAAAATTATAATACTTTATATAATCTCTTGATCACAGCTTTTGTGAAACAAAAGCCTTCTAAGAGCATCCTTTCTTCAACAGTCACAGACGAAAAAGCCTCATCTGAGCAATGCACTTGCTGAACCCCCTGTGCTGCTGCAGCTGGGTGCTAGGGATACGCTCACCCTTTTCCCCTCACATGGATGTGCAGAAATCCACAAATCCACCCTCTGCTTTTTCTTTTTCCCTGCACCAAATTCTTCAGTTTTGTAGCATATGAGTCAACTTGTAAAAATGACTCACAAGCTCATTCCAGCCTTCTGAATTGGGAGCCCAATTAAAATACTACTTGCAATGCACATATTGAAGAGAATGAAAAGTGTCTGTTCCTGAGTGTCAGGCATTAGCACAGCATATCTGAAGGCCTGTCTTGAGCTAGTCTGATACTTGCCAGCAGGAAACCTGATGTATAATTAAGATTCAACTAACAGAAAAAAATATTTTGAAAATCAACTCAGGTTAAAAAAAATCTAATTAAACTATAAATAGTATTAATTATAAATGTATAAAAGTCTATTAATTTTGAAATACTGATTTATTTATATACATAAAATGTCTTTCTTAGATAGAATGGCTTATTTATGAGACACTGAAAAGGCGGTTTTCCTGCAGCACTGCAACAGCTGGCAATGAGCTTTTCCTGTTGCTGGTTTGACTTTTGAGTAGCCATTGTCTGGGGTTTAATTTGGTGTCATGTGGACAGGTGCCCTTAGAACTGCAGGGGCAATTCTTCTCAGTCTCAGTGTTTGGCCTTCAGGGAGCCTTTGCATCAGAACCAGCCAGTCTTTCTGACATTGCCACCCACGTACCAAAATCCTCTGTGGAAGCTGATCTCATGCAAGAAATGACAGCACCAGGACTGAGACCAAAAGCAAAGAAGGTCAGAGGCTGACTCAGTGGTGTCAGGCCTGGCTTTCCTGACACATTTTCTTTTTGGTGAGGTGAGGGCTCAGTCAGGCTGCACATTGACATAGTCCCAGCATCAACTTTCTATTCTGAATGGTGTAAGTTATATATAGTCCAAAATGAGGCATCGTCCACAGCAGCACGCAAGGTCTCCACCAAGAGCATGGAGGTGAAAAATGTCAGCTCAGCCAGGATGGTGTGTGTGGTGTTCACACAAGGGTCTTTAACTAACACTGCTTTCTGGCTTATAAATCACAGCACTTTTACCTCCGGATGTTTCTGTGGCATTACTGTGAACCTTAGGGCAAGAAGGTGAGAACTGCAGCAAAAGGCAAGGAATCATCTGAGGAAAAGATCTTTCAGAGTGTCATCTTTCCTTCGTATTAGCTCCTCGATCCAGCCTGGTCCTCCTTTTCCCAGGCTTCTGTGTGACTGGGACAGAAGAGAGGTTGTATCCAGGAGCAGCACTTGCCCCAGCTTTCCTCCCTGGTCCCACACCACCACTGCCATTCATGCCCCATTTCCAGGGCAGTGGGTACAAAATGGGAAGGTCTCTAAGCCTGGTGGGACCGTGTTGTCATCTTATGGATGAGCCAAAAACTCCCATCTTACATTACTGACAAAACCAATAACCTTAAATGGGAATTGTTTAACAGCTAGTCTGCCTTAAGTTCTTACTGAAAAGAAGACAATAACTAGTCACACATTGTGGGAGCTACATCCACAGGAATATATTTTTCTTCAAATCTAGTAATGGTAAGATGAAGAATGATAATTGTTTTAGCAAAGTTCATGCAAATCAAATGTGCACATATTGTTGCCACTTATCATATGTAAATAACATATATGAATAATTACCAGTAGGTGGTAGTGTGTGTTTTTCAGATAAGTTTGTGACTTAGTACTGAAAGTGTTTAATGTTTGAGGTGATTTAGAAAGATCCTGTGATCTTTAATGTATGATCTAAAACCATCATTGCTTTGAATTTAGTCCCTGGTTTCCCTGACTTGATAGTTTTGTTTCACAAACATCAGCCCATCTCAGAGACACATATTTTGATTTTCCTTTTTATGCTTATGGGCAAACCTAACTGGAAACATTTTGAAAAGTGCCAATTTGTGTGAGCCCAGAGAATTCAAATGCATGTCTTCATTGGAATGATTGGATTGCTCTCTAGTGTTTCATTTTAGGAGAAAAGCTTTTGATAAATACATTATTTTAATGATTTATAAACTTAGAATTGCTGTGTCGTAGAAGGTGTCTTGAGAATTCCTGAAAGAGCTCACTGGAAAAGGAGCAATTTTAGTTTTAGTCCAACAGTTACTGGACATCAGGTACTCTTCAGTGCCTCATTGTGCTTTGTAAGGAAAGGAAAGAAGTGACCATTTGGGAAAGACTAGGGATTTAGTTGGAACCCACCACTTCCTTGGCTCCTGTGTTATTCCTTGCTGAGAGTAATCTCTACAAAATCAATGCTGTTTCCCCAGTTCATCACACAGGAAGAGATGCCCACCCCCCGTGCTGTGAGGGTGGCTCTTGCTTCTCTTGTGAGTGTATGCCTGGGTTGACACTCATCCTTCCCCAGCTGAAGACCAGACCACTTCTGCAGCCTGTTTGGTCTCTCTTCCTGCCTTGGCAGAGCTTTGGGAAGGGACTGCTTTTTTGTTTGATGGAAGAAGGGGATGCCAGTGGTAAAGGTTCTGTGGTGTTGCCTGCCAGGAAGCAAGACAGAGGTCGGGAAAGGCGCTATAAATATTTCTGCAGTAACTCAAAGGCAGTTGGTGTTTTGGTTGATTTGTTTTTCCTGGGGTGTGTGAGACTGCTCCACTCTATGCAGGTGTCTGATTCGTGTGGGGCTTCCGTTTTCTTTCTTTCCCTATTTGTTTCCTGCCTCTGCAATTGTTGCTTGCACTTGCAGCACTTTTACTCAGCCCGGCAGTCCCACGAAATGCAATTAGGTTATTTGTACAAATGCTTTTCATCGTGAATATGGTCTGCCGAGTCAGACCTTTTGCTTTTTCCTTCTTCTAACCTGTCCCTCCCAAGTTTCCTTTCTCATTGTTTTCCCTTTCACTTATGTCTGCCTGCTGTTAGTGCAAGTTAGCATAGAAGGAAGTGGGGGAGGGCTGTTTCTGCAGGGGTTTCAGCGCAAATGGCTGCATGGCTTATAATTTCTTGAGCAGATTAGGCTGTTCTCGGCATGCACTCAGGCTGAGAGAGAATTGCTTATTGCCAGGTGAAGTTAATGTGTTTGTGCCACCAGGGTCCACAAGCTGCACTGGCAGGAATTGCAGTGAACATAAGGAATGGATCAGTAAGTGGCCCTTCCCAGGAGCAGACTTGGTGAACCCAGAGGAGCTGTGCAGACAAGATCTGTGTCTGAGTCAGGTCAAACAGATCCCCACTGAGCTGTGGGAGCTGTGGTCCTCCTGCATGGGCATACTGATGGCCAGACTTCCAAATCAGAAAGCTCCCATCTCTGAATGAGTCCTGGCTCCACTTTATTGCAGCTTGTTTTATATTTACTTCTTTACATAATTTTTTTTTTTTGTCTCAAAGTAATACTTATCTCCATTAATGAAAGAAAATGCAAAGTGATAGAAATAGATGTTGGAGGTGATCACACAAGCTTGCAGCTTGCTTGCAGTCCCATGCAGCCAATCACTCTAGGACAGAGGTGAAGATGTAGTTAACCTGCCATGTTTGCCTTTCCATGTTATCTGTTCTTAACCAGTTCCCTTGAGATCTAAATTGACTGTGTAAAAGGTGGGATAAAATCTGATTTTGTGAAGAAATAATTTTTATTGACTGGAAGTGATACCAAGTAAGCCATCCAAAGCTGGGGCCCATTTGGAGAATGCTGAGCTTAATATTTCTGTTCTGCTTCCCATGGTTTAAATGGCAACTGCTAGAGGCTAACTCAAGGGAGAGATATGCATACTACCCACATGTGTGTCCTCTCTAATTTAAAAATATACCGGTGAGTATACAGATAATAGAAAACAGATTAGTGAGAGTTGGTTTCATGCTTGGAGATTGAGTTTCATGAGAAATGTAGATTGAAGGAAGGAAATCTCAGGATCGGAAGATGGTTGTGTGTTGTGGCAGGCAAGAAACCACAAACTCGGTAGTACAGAAGTGTTGCAGAAACTAGAAGAGAGATGTTTATTTAGCAATTGAAATCAGACATGCCAGAGACTTTTAAATTGTTTTATTTTTATAGAAACAAGTAGTCCATCCTGGAGCAACAGGGTCTTTGCTGGATGTTTCTGTTTCTTCTTTTGGTTGCAGTGGTGACAGCACTGTGTGTAGTGACAGGTCCCAAAACTCCTTTGAGTTTTCTATTTGGAATTAAGGAGAGGAGTGGGAGGCAGCTTTACCTAAGTGTACACAGTATATAATCTATGAATGAATACAAAATGTGAGCTAGATGGGACATTGTTCCTGGAATAAGACCAACACATCCATGCTTCAGTATTCTAAAGAGACATTCCTTCTCAAAATTCATTCATCATGGGCTTGTGCTTAGAGATATGCCATATCCCATACACACAAATTCCTTTGACTGTGGCTGAACTGCCTTTGTCCTGGTCTAGACAGCCCCAAAGTGGGGCACAGTGATAAGGATTTTCATCTGACTCTCGAAGTGTTTTTCCTCTGCATTCCATTTTCACTCTTGAGTTAACATGGTCTGAAAGAAAACAAAAACAAAGACATTAAGAATTGTTATTTCCATCTTCCTTTCAACATTTTCTTTCTGCTAGGAAGCAGGAAAAGCATGAAGATGACACACTTCAGTTCCCACTCTCACTCCAGTTGCTTGAGCTGTAGAAGCTGGGGGGTTTTGACAAGGCAGATTTGGTGACGCTGAGCAGAGGCTTGTTCCATTACATCTTCCCGCTGCAGCTGTGGGGGAAATCCTGCCTGGGAGCCTTTAACACCGATGGTGACGTGCAAGTCAGAAGGATGTGGACAAACCTCCAGCTCACTGCCTGGAAGAAGAAAAAATAGTTCTAGAAATCCTGCCAACTTTCACCCAAGACTTTTGCTTCCTGGTGTAGACAGTGCAAGTTGGAAGTACAGTTGAGGGTTTCGGTTCTTTATCTGAAATACAGTTTTGACTGGGAGTAACTAAAAGGCAGTAAAAATGGAAGCATATTAGGCTTTTTTCAGAGTCCCTTGATGATTGTCATTTGAGGGATGAGGATGTTGAATTTGCCACATTGCACAAAGTTATGGCAGCTGTTCCATATTGCTAGATTGGAAATTAAAAAGGAGATCTAGTCAAATTGTCTGATGCTTCCAGCAAGCTTGAAAGCAATGCTTTAAAACATAACAGAACTGAAATTTGGGTCCTGGGGGGTAGTCAGTAACATTGAAAGCAAATGTCTTTTGCCAAATGGCCTCTAACTACTTTGTGTCTTTTCCTTTTTGTTGCTAAATTCTGCTTTTCATGGCAACCATTTGATGAAGTGAACAGAATTTCTGAGAATGGCAAAGACCAAATCCTAAATGAGAATATTTCAGCAGGTCTAGTCTGTCATGATAATAAATATTTTCAGGAATGTTTAAGCTATGCTAACCTTTAAAAAAGAATGGCTCACATTTTTATTTTCCTTCTTCATAAATGTCTGGTGCCTGAAACTTCTTAACAGTATCTTCATCTAAAGATAAAACTGGATTTATCTGTACCTGTAGAAAGTAATGCAATCTCTTAGTTTAAGAATTTCTTGAACCTTTGCCTATCAACACACAATCAAATCTAACTTTTGATCCTAGTGCTGCTGCTTTAGTAACACTAATTTTATATAGACTAGAAAAACTCGTAATATAGGAAATTGTTCTTTGAATCACGTATAATTCCAGACCTGTGCTTCAGATCTTAAAATTATCCAGTTTGATTTGTTGTCACCATAAAATGTTGATTAAAAGCATTAAAGTTTTTATCTAGTAATTCTTAATCCACAGAAAGAATGCACTGTTGACATCTCTGCATTTTTTTTGTTGTCCTGAATATGCAAGTTTGTCTCACTCATACTGAGCATTAATCTCTACAGTAACTGTAGCATTGTGATGTGTTCAGGAAATATTTGAGGCGGCTTTATAAAGGCATGCCATTAAAAAAGAAACAAGACCAAGTAGATTGTGTTGTTCCTTGTGGGTGAAATTCACCTGCCTAAAGCCGAAATAAATATGTGACAGACTCTTCTGCTAATGCACCTCCAATTCCACTGCTCTCTGTGTTCTGTTTTGCTTCCCACACATCCTGTGATGACGAAGGTGCCCTGTTCTAAAATACCGCTTGCATTCCCAGGATGGCACTGGAAAGTATGAAGGACACAACAGGCCCTGGAAAGAGCGATGTGCCATTGATTAATCTGTCTTCTGGATGAACTCTGGTACAGAGCTATGTTTCCAAAATTCTGAAATAATCTGTATACAAATAATGGCAGGAGGAGTTCTCTCTGGGATTATATGACTACATAAATAAGCAGTTCTTCAGTGCAGCATGTGGTTTTCTAATTTCCAGTAAAATGGAATGAGTCACACATGACAACAGCATTGCCACTAACCAGTGTGGCATGGCATCTGAAAAAGATAGCACTGGAAGGGTGTGAACTGCAGAGCAGATGATGGGGCTTGAAACATCTTGTTTGCTTTGGCAGAGCAACCAAAATCTTGATGCTTTCCCACAATCTGCTGCAAGGATATAGGTTTTGCTGTGCTGTATCAGATTATTACTGTGGGAATTTGTGTGTCCTGTCTTTGCCAATGGACAGCTCTTGATGCTTCAGATAAAGATAAATGCCCAGACTCCCCACAGGGGAATTCCAAAGTTAGATGATGTTTCTTCAAGTAGGATTAACATTACTGAAGATTACCAGGGCGGGTTTTTCTCCCTGGTACCAAATCATGAAAGATACATCTACTCAGGCAAAAAAGGAGTCCCAAGTCCAGGCTCACATACCATACATATTGTTTATATGTAGGTGCATGTGTTGGTATGGGCCTTAGGCTGAGTTCACTCCAGAGGGAGAGTCCAGCCATAGTCATGTCTTAGCACAGACCCATGATTTTCTTCCTCATGTCTGGAGAGTTCCTGCTTGGCAGCACAGCTGCACAGGAGCAAAGCATCCTGTGGCTGCAGCTGCTATTGGACCCTGAGTCTGAGAGGAGGTCATACAGAGTCTCAAAAGATGAAGGCCCAAATTAAAGGGATTAAAAGCAAAGCCCTTCCCTTTATATCTGCACCTCTAGAATTGGGGATCAAGTCTTCTGTTGTTAATAAATTGGAAACTCAGAAAATTTTCTGTTCAAAAGCAAGCTGGAAATGACCCAGCACTTGGTCCCTGCTACAGGGCATTAAGGTGATCAACTTTGTAGTCATGAGTGACTTCTGCTTTCTTGAATTTCTCATATGAAAATGGTATCAAACACTTTTTCCTTTGAATGCTTCTCTGAAGGAATTCTTGTTAGAGGCAGGGTGGGAGGAGGGTACAAGAAATTCTTTTTCTCCTCCTGACACATCCCCAAACACAGCAGAGTTAATGGAGATATTCTAGGTACACAACATTCTATTTTCATTGGTTTATGTTGCTTCCTCCCTGTCAGTATTGTCCACACTAAGGGCTCAAGGAGTACAGTAATTTAAGCTGCAGTTTAATTCCCTGTAGATGGAGATTTGCTGTGACAGAAATGCCTGCTGTCCTGGCAGTCTCTCACATCTGCTGGAGGCAAGAGTACGCCAAACAATAACTCCGCCAGCAGATGTGGTTCTGTAGGGACAGTAGTATCTGTGGTACGAAAATTCTCTCCCAAAATACAGATCTGTGGGGACAGTAAGCGTCTGTGTCAGCAACAACTTTTAGCATCTGCTGGGACAGTAATGCTTGTGATACATAAATGCATCTCTGCATCTGCTGGGTCAGTCAGAGAGAGATGTATTGTATATATCCAGTTTTACATGTGAAAATCTCCTTCTCTTTAGTTTGGGGGATTTGTTTGATTCACCTTCCCACAGAGTTAATAAGAACCGTTTTATGTAAGAAGAGCTAAAGGTATTTGTAAGTCTTTTGCACATAGGACAGATATTGCCACATTTCAGCTGCCAAGAAAAACTGCTACATTTTCTCCTACCATGGTATTAATCATTAATGGCTTTGTTCTCAGTGAACAGCCTGAGTATCTTCAATGATGCTCTTGTGAGTGCTAATGTTTTGTGGTTGCAGTGAGAGCATCACATGAGAAATGTGTTTGTTCAGAGAGGAGGAAATGCACACCAACACAGCATTCTGACCCAGACCTGATTTCAAATATTCCTAAGTATAGTGTGCATAGATAAAGATTTTTAATTTGGCCTCATCTCTAGGTTAAGTGCTGGACCCAGGTTAGGAAGGATTGCACTGGGGACAATCAATTTTCCAGCAGCAGCAACTCCATTCAGATGTCAGGGTATTTTGCTACAACAAAGGCTGATGACATTTTTTCTTGGATAGAGACAGATGCAAGAGCTTCTGCCTCAAGGTTATCCATTATATGTATATTAAGTAGATGCTGTAACATGGGGCTTCCTGCAGAGACAGCAGTGAATGATGATTAATACTTATCAATTAAAATATAATATTTTCCCATGTGTATTTATATGCTGAACTTCAACCTACCAGGCAATTCTGTGACAAGAATTAGATATTCTTTTGTTGGAGAGCACTGGAATTATGGTCAGGGATGCATTATTCACTCGTTTATTCTGAGTATTGTGTTTGTGCCTCATTTTTGCCTAGGCATTGTATATAAACGCAGTCTCTGTGAAAAGGAGTTTATAAGCAAATACCATTAAAGGGACAATTATTTTCTCTTTCTTCATGTAGCAGCTCTGAGTAGGAGGTGAGAGATGGAGAAGAGAGGAAGCAAACGTTGTACATGTTTTATGGCCAAAATTATTATTAACTATTTGAGAGATTAAAATTATATTAAATTTTAATTATAATTTACTATTTCAGAGATTAAAACTGATTGAAAAAGACTCAAGGTTGTAAGCTGCCTCACAGATCTATGAGTTATCTAGCTCAGTCTAAACATACAGATAAAAATCTTCTTTCTTATTTTTTTTTCCCTTTTTAATCCAGCCCAGTTTAACAGACAGTGCCCACAAGTGTGGTAGGTGCCTCGCAGCCTGGAGACACCAGTGCTGCATCGCAGACGTAGAGCTGGCCCACGGGCCATGGTAACAAAGAGCTCCAATCCCGCAGCCATGGAGCGGGGAGCACTCCACTGAGAGAGAGAGAGAGAAAAAGAGAAAGCTGCTCGTGGGAGCAGACAGGAAGGCTGAGCTCCAAACGTGAGAGCAAAGGAGAGGCAGAACGGGTTTCCATTTTGAACTCTGTTTGGTACAGTTGTTAAACGCTATTTAATTCAGATACTGTTTGATGACCCCAGTTCACAAGCAAGAGTCAGGGCAGAAAAATAAATGAAGGAGGCCACTCACAGCCATGGTGGAGAGTTTTAAAAGTAGGCAGGTGATCTGGCTGGTTAGTTCTGATTTATTACAAAGGCATCCTTATGCTTTTTGAATTGCCTTCCATCACTCATGTTAAACAAAACTGCATTCTTATAAGGCAGTTCATCCCCTCCACGCATGCACATGCTCATCGCTCATGTCACACTACCAGCAAAGGCATATGAAGGAAGTGCAGTTATGTGATGCCTGTTACAAAAATCTTTTTTATTATATTGGAAACAAGCACTTTAGTAAAGCCTCTAGGAACTGGTTCAGGTTTACAGTACTTTATCAACATTTTCAGAGCCTGATGGTGACTCTTAAAAGTGTGAGACTTTTTCTGGTTTGCAGCAAAATTGCTTTTCACAAGTTGTCCCAGACCTTTGTTTTTAAAAAAACATTTTGCAAATGAATTCTGTGACAGGGAAGGTGTGGAATTATGGGGATGAAAGCACCTGTGGAAACATCATCTTCCCATTTTGTATTTTTTGATGTGACACTCCTTATCACAAGGGAATGAGGCACTTTTGCAGCTTCCCTACTCCTGAGCCTCCTCCCAGCTCAGAGAGACACTACAAAGCCACTCACTACTCAATCTCCATTTTATTACTTGTCATTTATTAACACAACCATACTGTTTTGAGACATCTGCCCATCCCTTAGTAAAAGCATCCAAAGTGCCTGGAATAACTGGTGAAAAAATGATGAACATTTTCAGCTGACATTGGTCAGATTATGGATGAGTTGTTTATAAACATCCTGTCTAGCGCTGTCAAGAGGTGGAGCTAACATCATTGAAAGATGATAAATTCTGACACGGTGCTCTGAGATTTCTCTGCCACTGAATGTAGGTTAATATGGGATTCAATAGGAAATCTGGCTTGTGTATTGCTGCATATTACAGGAAATGAAGGAACTTGTCATTTGTCTGCAGATTGCTAATTGCAGTTTATTGCACATGCAAAAGGTTAATTTGGGTATGTTATCACAGTAATCACATGCACTGCCTCAGAATAAACTATACCCGTACACTTACTTGATCTGGCCTGTGGGATTTGGGACATTATTTTGTAATATTATGGCAAATAAGAATTTTGAGTAAATGCTGTAGCAGTGGGCAGCAGTGTCCTTAGATGTAAAAAAACTTGAATAGAGCAGTTACAAGTCTCTGGTATGAAATACTTTCCCTTAACCCTCAATTTAATTATTCTCTGAAATGCATGTAATTTATTCTTTGTGATAACCGAAAACAGAAGACTCATCTATTCTAAATGAAAATTTTATCCTATTCTTATTATTGTTAATGCTTTCTATTTAGAGTAGTATTTAAAGGTCTGAGATGAATTCATGGCCTCTTCATGCTAGGTGCTGTATATCTACACACAGTAAGCTCACTGCCCCAAAGCCCTTACCCTTTAATTAAATAAAGGTTGGAGGAAGGAAGTTTTATTACTTCTGTCACAAATGGGAAATGATAACAGAGAGAAACTAAAAGGACTGAGAATTACACTCCTCCTGCAACGAGTCCTGTATTTGCCTGTAATATATCCTCCCTTCCTGCTTTTGTTAAGTTGCTGTAAATTGGTAGGTAGATGGTTGATCTGTCCCCCAGAGATGGAGTTTAATTCTGTGCATGTTTCAAGGTTTTATGGAACGAAAGGTGTTCTGTAGGTAGGTAACACTTTAATTTAGACCTGATTAAGTTATTCTAAAACAATACTTTTGTGGAGGGAGTAGATTTGTGTGAATCTAGTGAATGTTGCTTGTTGCCATATGGACATACCACTGCATAGATGCTGTGCTCCCTAGGGGCTGCGCTGTTGGTGCATGGGGGTTTTAAGTATAACTTTTTAATTGTTATTATTCCCTGTAGTTTGCTCTTAAATGTCTTCTAAAACAGTAAAAAAAGTAATAGTCCTTGAGATGTTGGAGCATTCCACAGGATTCATGGGGCTCTTGGAACACCAGTGCATGCTTAGTGTACTAGAAATGCATCTTCTTCTCCCCCTACTCCCAGGAAGTATCATGCTCATTCTGAAACGGATTTTAAACATTTTCAATTATCTAGCTTAACATTAAAAAATAAAGCCAGCTCTGCCTGGAATCTTGCTTTGGGAAATTTTTTTCAATAGAGGAACATAAACCTGGAGATAACTTGTTTCCCTTTATCTCCTTGTTCAATACAATAGAGAGATCTAGGGCAGAAACACAATCAGTTTGAGCAGATGGGGTAGAAGGGGAAATGAGAAAAAATGGTAAGTCAGGTGAAGCAACAAAGAACAGGTAAAATCCAAGCACAACCCAACCACTCTCCTCACATCCTTGTATTTCAGTATTTATGACTTTCACTGTGGGACTCCAATAACAATCATTCTCTACACTGATGTGGCTTTCCCTCATTTCATCTCTGTCCTGTCCTGCCCCTGTCTGATAAATGGGCACAGTGATGTTCTGTTTCACAGATTTTAGACTCCTCGAATTAAAAAAGAAGGCAAAGAAACAGACCTTATCTTAAAATTAATATTTAAAAATTATTATCTTATTTAAGAACAAAGACCATTATTTTGTTCTTATAAGCCTTATGGATCCTTGAGCACTTATAAGGAATCTCTTGATTACCTTATGGAAACTACCACTGCTGCCTAAGGAAGTAAATTTCTAAAGTAAGTAATCTTTTAAATACAAAACTTCAGTTTCTATAGTTGATGGGACAAGCTCAGCAGTTAGGAAAGCACATCACCAGTGTGTATCCTTGCTAGGAAACAATCCACTGGAGCTTTGTTATACAACAGTCAAACATCCTGAGGAAGTGACAGTAATTTGCAATAAACACTGCGTGTAAACAATTACCTGCGACTTGTTACACTTGTTTGTACAGACAGCTGGCTAAACAGATCTGGGTGCACTTGTAAACATCTCTCCCCATCACACCTGATACTGGAAAACAATTGCTTATTATATGATTACTATGAAAAAATCTGTGCTTTGTACCTGATGGCAAGGACTGAGTATGGATGCTTACAGACACACGGAAAAGAGCTGGAGAAATAAAATTTAATGGTGGTGTTTTTATGACAACGGTGAGGGCACTTTCACGTCTAATCCTCTCATGAAGGGAGGTCTTTGTACCAGGGTACTTGACAAAAATACTACTTTTCCTGGTTGAAGGGTGCTGTCGTGGTAGAGGTGAAAGAAAGTGATTTGGTCATACAAGGTCCACGCAAAAGGCAGAGGTGATTAATTTTCTAGTGGCTTAGCAAGACGGGTGTAAGATGCTGGTGACAGTTCGCTGGAACAGCTGTGCGGGAGGCGTTCTCACCCTTCGGACTCTTTATGAGAAGAAACGCGGCCGCTGTGGGGCCGCGGCGGCTGGAGATCGAGGTGTCACCAGGCCAGAGCCGCCCAGTCCGGCAGGCGCTGCCGGAGGCCGCAGGCCGGCACCGGGTCACGGCCGTCATCCCGCGCCCGGGAGCGCCGAGCGGGACAGGGCGGGGCCGCGGCTCCCACCAGGCCCGACCCCGCGCCCGCC
>VZRN01004901.1:77096-99596 GCA_013397935.1 Dasyornis broadbenti | reverse complement strand
TTGCTTCTTTCATTGAACTATGATTGTGGTATCATCTGGTTTAGAGAGGTAAAATCCCTCACTGAGTGTTGCATTTATCTCAGGAATCTTGTAGGTTTAGATGGGGGGAAAGAACCTCCCACCCCAATGCTGTGGAAAAGAATCCAGAGAGTGGCAGAGAAGATGTGTTTAAATACAGAAGTGGTTCAGACACTGAAAAAAACCCTTGGCAAAATTGGTTACTTTAGAGAGATCAGGAAGTTTAAGTCCATGTATATATTTTCTTCATGATGGGTGTTTAGGACATGCTCTCAAAATGTGTCAATCAATTTTTCATGTCAGTGTAAACATTCTGTGCCATTTTCAGGGAAAAGTTGTGAAAATGGCTATAAATAAAGAAGTGAATTTGATCACTTTGCTTGATTTTCAAGCTTAGTGAAACTGAAAGGTAAATAAGATGAACAAAAAGTAAAATTTAAGTTCTCCTCCTTTTCTTCCCTGTGATGTACAATCCTGCGTGTGTTGCTGGTTTTGGCAGCAGTGTCATGGGTGGCTGAGAGCAGCCTCTAGAGAACAGCCCCTGGGCAGTAGCTCAGGGAATGCCCAGGCCCGGTCTGCCCAATCTGTCAGTAAATGCAACTGGCCTCGTTGTCCATGGTCATCTTGCAGGACTGGCTGTTTTTTTTACCAGGCTATGGTGGAACAAAGGCAATCCGCTCTTGATCTGTGGCTCTGGCTGCCTTTTCAGCTGACTTGTGCTTCAGTCCCTTTACATGTGCGTGTTGTCTCGAGATGGGAAGATGGGCTGTAGTGCCTTAAAAACTAATTGTGTTCATTACTCTTTGGGAATTATTTTGCTTACAGAGGGACCAGTCTGGATTACTCTTGCTTTGTCATCCCATGAGTGCCTTTTGCCCAGCCTTCCAAATGTGATGGCCCGTGGTGGTGGCAGAGCTGGGGGGCTCAGCAGTATTCACCCCCCCGAGGCACCTCCACTGCCTGGACCCTCTGGCTGCCTGCAGGGATGGTGCGGCCCCCTCTCTCTGTCAGATGGCCTTTCAGGGTGTACTGGCGCACATGGTGTCCATTGTGTTAGGTCTCATCTCTTGCTGGGTTGCCCTGATGTGCCCTGAGCGCAGATCTGCTCCCAGCGTGGGGTGTAAATCCCTCATGCTTGGCCAGCGCACAGGAACAGGGACAGTGTGGGGTGGAATGTGCAGGCTGCACATGTACTCTGCCCCCGGATTTATGCTGTGGGTCAGTCCCTCAGACTGCAGAGGCCATAAATCAGTGCAGAATTTGTCTCAGGGTTGGGAGCCATATGGTGCGAGGGAGCAGGAGAGGAAGAGGGATGCCCATGCCAAAGGAGAATAAAGGCCTGTGTTTGGGGCCGGAATATTTCAAAGCCTGAGAAAGGGGCAAAGTTCAGTTTCTAATTGAGTGCTTTGAAATATATAGATGTATATGGTCAATGTTTATTTTCCAGAACAAAGCTCATTTGTTTGTGCACTGTATTTTGCTGCTGGAACTGTTCCTGGGGGTCTCCAGCTCAGAGCCTCTGCGGTGCTCAGGGCTGCAGGGGGTGTGGGTGCCTCCGGCGCGTGCCAGCAGACCAGCCCTGCTGGTCCAGCCCCTGCTTGGAGGCACTGGTGAGGACCTGCACGTTTGGGGGCTTTTCCTGGCTTTCCTAACACACTTGTATGGTTCCCAGTGCATGTACACATCATTATCTCAAACCAGGGTACATTTACATATGTAAGAATTATTATATGCAAAGTCCTAAGCTTAATTATTCCTCTGTCCATATCTTGTACTCCACAGAATTTGCATAACAAACAGACATCAAAGCCAGAACCCTTTACTGGAAGAAAGGTCTTTCTGCTATATTATTTTAATAAAATAAATTATAATGATCAATTAAATCTAAATTTACTCTTTAGATTTTTTTCCTGCAAATCCATTGAAATGAGAGTTAAAAGCTAACTTTAAATTTAGTAATAAGAATATAGTACAGTAAGGTATTTAAATTATTTTTTGTTTGATATTTCTCACTCCTCTCTGCCAACCCCCTCACCCATCTTTTTTTCTCCATTCTCCTTGTCTTGCCATTTTGAAAGTTGAAATGATGCTTTGCTGTCACTGAAGTGAATGTGGATTCTGCTGCTGGAAGAGCACGCTGGTGAGTATTGTGTTTAATTGATCTAGAAATTGCAAAAAGGAGTTATTCACCCTGTCTCTGCTTATTTGTGTTTCCTGTAACTCGAGTTGTCTCTCGAGTAGAGATGATTTAATTAGAGAACAAAGACTATTTTAAATCTAAGGTGGGTAAGGGATGCTTCAGTCTGTATAATCATTTGCATTTCTGGTTTACTTGTTTATGGCAGTCTACCTGGCAAGCGCCGAAGGCCCTGACTTTGCAGGTGAATACGCACTCTGTCCAACAGTGAGTGATGTGGGAAGACACTCGTAACTGCTGTGTTCTCTTGCTTCGTACTCAGAAAATGTATAGAGTTATATATAAATGAGACCATATATCCAATATGTACTTGTTTACACATCTGACTGCATAAAATCCTCCAGAGAAATAACAAATTAGAAAGTGTTTCCCTTTTCAGTGCATTAATGTTAGCAGAAACTTGCTGTAATTCTAGAAAAACTTCTATTGCAATGTTTTTACTTAATATCAAGATTTTTAATGAAGCTTTCTCAGTTGGATATGTAAAATAATTACATTCCACCTAAGTTTTAACTTTGATTAAAAAGTAAAATGCATATTCAGTCTTAGTGAGATAGGTTCTATTGTGATGTGCTTCTACAGTGATGAAGCTGTATCAAAACTATTTAGGCATTTGTTGTATGCATTATTCTTCAATGTTATCTGTACAGATAACATTAGAGCACATGTAGCTCTGACCATGCCCCAGGTATATACATGCATACATGTACAATATTGTGAACACCATATAGCCCTGATCCTTTAAAATTTGGGCAGTCTTGGGAAATAGTACCAATCATGTGAAGTTGTTTTTGTGGCCTTAAGGAATATCAGGTGGGACTGTGGCTACACAAACCACAAGTATCTGCTCTGGATTGCATTTTTCTGAGTTTGGGGCTCCATTAAACCAATATCAGGATTTAGTTCCCCCCATAAATTAAACTGGCAAGTAGGGTTTATTGGCACATACAAACTTAACCAGGGCACACAGGTAGTATTTCCCCCTCATGTGTGTTTCTTGGTTTTTTTGGTAGGCAATTTTTTTGCCATATCTTTTGTAAGAACTTATAGCTCTCCACTGCTAAGATGATTATTGTTTAAGAAAATCAGTCAGTTAAACACTTTCACACTAAGTGCATCTTATACCTCTGCCGTGACAAATGTGATTGATTAGCTGTCTCCAGAAATTTATAACCTTTGATAAGATTGCACCAAGAGAAGTGCTTTGTTAGTTTTAAATGGAGAACAGAAAGAGATTTTTGATGCTCCACATTACTCGTTTTCCACTTGTGGTGGAGATAAAATACAGTAAAATGCTTTTTTCCTCTTATGTACAAGGGCTCTTCTGCCTTTCATACCTGGTAGAATTGTGTGGCCCTCTTTGTATGAGTGTGAATGGCACTTGCCTTGTAAATATGATGGCCATGAATGGGTGAATGGTCGGTCATCTCCTATTTTGTCCTTTGTCTCTATGTTTTATTCACTTTTACCCTCTACAAAAGAGCTTTAATTTAGACCTGAGACAACAGTAGCAGTGCTCCAGTTCAGTATAGATCTCGTGGCAGTTTTATTTCATTTTAATGTTCTTTTTATTTTGATGGGTGTACTAAGCAGTAGAAGGCATTTTAATCAAAAGAAAATTTCAATGAGAGCATGACCTATAAACAGTGGTTTTGTAAGAGTCACAAAAGTTTCTGTTACACATTTGGAAATTATTTCCATGATTTAACAGCAAAGGGCAAGTAAATCACCTCCCTCTAAGAGTTAGAAAAAGGAGTATTTTTCAGGATCTTTAGTTCTGTTACTGAGTCATTGTATCATCTCGGCTAATTAATTTCACCTTTTCTATGCTTCAGGATTTCCATCTGTGAATGAACTAATGACACCTACTTACAGGCAGTATTGTGAAGATTAATTAATTGACATTATTGAAGAATCCTGTGGTGGAAGTCCTGACGTAAGTATAAAGTACTATTACTGATACTTCGTAATTAATCAGTTCACAATAGCCAGCATGTGGAATCACATTGGTCTAGTGCAAACAAACACTGGATTATATTTAAAATCCATGGGATTTTTTCCCCCAGATTTCTGGTTTTACATGCTTTTTGAACCACCTTATTCAGTGGGTGTAAGAATCTCACTCCCTCCCGTGGCACTTAGAGGTGAGGTGGATTTGACTTAGAAGAAATAGGTGATCCCCATGATACATATATCACACTGGTAGGCTTTGCTGTGGATACAGAAGGGCAACTTTAGCGGGTGATTTTCTTGCTTCCTCTGGTGTAACATTAGTAACGCTTTAAAAATGCCACCCTTTTTAAATGGGGATGAAAATATTAGTGTTATAAAGAACATACAGCACAGATCCAGTAATCCCAGCACTGGCTGGATGTTACTGCACGTGAAGATGGGTGGGAGGAGCGATGTTGTGCACCAGGAAGCATCAGAAGAGAATTGATGTTGTGAAATGGTTCGTAATTTATATGGATAACAAGATCCATTCTTACTCCTCATGGCTGGAATGCTGTTTGCATAATGATATGGCTACAACCGTGCAGGTCTTAGACTATGTATTTAAAACCTGAAAAATAAATAGCTGGAAATAGTTGAATTTGTCTGAGCCTTGCTCTAATTAAATAGTATGAAACATTTACCTAACTTTTCATAATTTTGATTACATAGTTGACAAAAGAAGTGAATGCAGTTGCTGCCTGTATCAATTTCCAGAGACCACTCATATTCCTAAATATCTTGATACACTTTGTGTTGGAAATAGAAGTCACAAGATATTGTTTGGAATTATTTGTAACTGTTGCACAAGTGCAGACAGGGAGGTTTAAAGTTTCACAAATATTTGTATTTCTTTCTACTTAAGTCACTTCTTTAAAAAAGAGTGTATCACATTCAATTATGAAACTACTTCTTGTTTGACACAGTTGAAGATGTTTTCAGGCCACAAAAATGTAATTTTCTATGAGTAATTTAAATTAAAAACCTGCTCTGGCATAAAATGTCCTCAATCTTTGGAGTCACAGGGTTCTTGGAAAGCTCTTCCTTGGCTGTACAGGAGGTCAGACTTTTAAGGAGAGAGTCTGTACACAAACGTGCAGTGCTGCTAATGAGAGGAATTTCACACTTCTCCCCTCTGCCTCAAGCTCTGTTCATCCTGCTGGCTGCTGCCTCTGAAGCCTTTGGAATTAGATGTTATAATGAGTGCTGGGCCATCCTTGAGCTGGTGCAGCAACATGCTGCAACTCTAGCTGGGGAGATGGCTTCCAAAAGGTAGGGTCACCCACTCTGCAAAAATAAGTAGTACTTAAAAGTGGGGTCTCCTGTTTGTTTCTGAGAGCATGTCAGCTCTGTGGCTGCCCTTCCTCTCCCCAGTGGTGATATTCAAGCCAAATAGCCCTTTCATCATTGCTCTGGCTTAGCAGCAAAGTTGTCTGTCGATAATAGCAGGCTTCACTTCTTCCCCAGCTAACTGGTAGTCAGGCAGCCAAAGAATGGCCTATCCAAAATTAGGATATGCTCAATGCACCATCCACTGGTGTTGTTCCCATCAGCCTAATTACATGACTTTTGGGTCAGACAATGTCTCATTGTGTGGCCCTTGGCAGCTACAGGCGCCTAATGCTGCATGAATGTCTAATGTGGAGTTTGATGGCTATGACCAAGGCTGCAGTTCCACACTGGAATTGAAAACATCCGTGTAGTTTCCATAGAAAACCAGGTCAATGGTGCTTCCATAAAGCATTAGCCCCAGGGAAAGCTATTGGTTGCATATTGCCTGTGCAAATCTGTGCAGGGTGGGCAGTATATGGTGCATTTCTCTTTCAGGTAAATGGCAACTAAGGAGTTAGATTGATTTAGTCTTTAGTGACCTAATTCAGAATCCTAATTTATGGCAAGCAGCATCCCTCATCAATTTATCTCCATCTTTTCTTCTATTTTGTGCATTTAAGAACCTCTGTGAAATATCTTATGAACACTGCAAGCACAAGGAATATGGCTTTGTAGCGATAGGTTTAAAAAACTCATTTTATGTTTTCTTTGACTGCAAGAATTTTAGGTAGTACTGCCTTATCTTTATGATTCCTGTAAAAACCTGCCTTTTTTACAGGCAAAAGCAAGGTATGAATGTAAAAGGCAATTCATTGTAGATGAAAGCTGTAATATGCTTGTTCATTTCAAAGGAGAATGTATAACTAATTACTTTTTAATTGAATCCTAACGTCAACAGCTGTTTTTTAAAGGATCTTTTTAAGCTACATTTATTTTTAGTATTTATTATAAGACTGTCTTTCTTTGCACACATCTCTCTTCACACATTATTGCCCTTTAGAAAGTTTTACCTTTTTTAAAGTATGAACTAACACTAGCATATATTAAAGATTAAGCTGGTAAAACTTGGGTTTAAGATGCTTGGTGAGACTTTTCTATGTAGAGAGGTAAAAAATATGACACCACCAAAATGTCCACTGTTCTCTTTTTCTCCCAGAAGTAAGAGGTTCTAGTTGCAGCCCTAAATGCCAAGGCCAGTTCTCAGCTGGTGGTTTATGTTGTCTGGCTGTTATCAGTTCCTCTACAAGGTAGCTGCTAATTACAGTAATAGCACAACTATCTTCTCAGACTGAGGCAGCCACACTGATTTAGTCCTTCCCTGCTAAATCAACAGCAGCATCTGTGAGTATCCTTTAACTTGGAGGGAGAAAAAAATCAACTAACTGCTTTTCACATGAAAAAACTTAGTTAAACTTAGGGTTTCATGTAACAGAGCTTGGTTCTGTTGGTTTTCCTGGGACCCGTGTCAGCCCGTAAAGCTTCAGGTGTTATTGTGGCTTCTTGGTGTTCTTGGTTGGTGATTTCTAGCCTGGGTTATTCAGGAGCTGATGTGAAAGAAAATGAAGACTTTGCTTAGTCCTTGCTTGGAGACTCTTCCATGGGTACCACCAGATCCTGCTGTCTCCCAGCACTGGGGGACTTTGGGGTGAGCTCTGGGGTCAGACCCACACCGGTGACTGCTGTCCTGTCCCATCGAGACCCAGCTTTAGAAATGGAGGGGATTATCTGAGAGATGATTGCTGGGCAGGAGTATGTAGCTAATATTAGTTTACTGTTTTCTGTATACTTCTGTAATTCTATAAATTCTGCTCTAATTTTCTGTAAACCTCAAAGCCAGTAATCATGAGAGCCCTGTGTTGGTTTGGGAAGGTAGTTCCATTAGAGATTTAAATGGCAGCGTAGCTGCTAAAATTGCATAAGCAATAAATAAAATTACTTCTCTCTTGCAGAAAACTACCCAGTAGGCTCAGAAAGACTTGGCATCTGAGGCTAGGACAGTGATTGATGTCGTGGCAGTAAGATAATGGCAAATCAGAAAAACCAGTGAATCTTCTAGTTAACACCTGCAAATGCATGGTGATTATATTTGCACTGATAAATGGAGATTTGTGAGACCCATGATTTGTAAGAGAAAAGTTGACCCCTTGTATTTTAGTGTTAAATCTCTCTTCTCTCCTTATAAGTGTGCTGCTTCTAATTTTGATTATGCTAGGCAAATGTAAATCACAGTTAACACTGGTGACATCGCTGTAATTGCAAATATCTGGAGTCAGTGTATTTGAGAGAAAATCAGACCAGTTTGGTCAGATTCCTCAGAAGAGGAATCTCTGAAAACAGAGCAAATTCATGACAGTCATAGGAGCTATCCCTATCCTGATGCTGCTGTAAATGAGAGCTGAATCTGACCAGCTTAGTGCCACTGCTTAAATAGGATTTTTAATGAAGCATGCAGCAACTCTTACAGAAAAAGATCCTCTTTTGTTTCAGTAGTGTAAAGCAGTCAGAAATACTAAGATGTGTGGTATTCCTTCAGCATGATGAAGGACACTCCAATGTCCACTTCTGATGGATGGGTCAGCCATTCCTAGAGCAGCTCAAACCATTTTAGTGAACTGATAGGGCAACTGACACTAAAAATGATCCTTGGGGAGCTTGATTTAGCTATTAGACAGTCTTGGCTTGCTGTATTAGGGTGCTGTGAAGATAAGTTAACTGCCATTAAAACATGCTTAAAATTCTGGTTTGGAGAGCACAATAGAAATGTGAAGCATCTGGTTATGTCGGATGCTGTGGAATTAGCACCATGGTTTATCCCTAGCATTCAGCAATAATTTCTCTGTACTGGGGCAGAAAAACAGATCCAGTAAGAAATATACCACAGCTGGGCTGACAGAGGCTACAGTGAAACAGCATTTTGATTTGTTGGGTTCTCAGAACTTTGCTTAATGTGTTACTATTTCTTCTTGTTAGAGCCGATTGAATCACATAAAACTGAATTCCAGGAGCTGAATAGCTACATGGCATTGTGTTAGGAGACATACCCATCTCTCCAGGATTGCTTCTCTGGTGTCAACAGCCCGTGCTGAATACCAACAGCTGCTCTGTACCAGGGATGCTCTTCTGTATGGCTGGGAAAATGCACAACACTTTGTGCAAGATAAGCATGTCTTGCATGCTGAATTGTTGAAAAGTTGTGTAGCTTGACTGGTGTCATTTTCAATAACATTTACCACTGGACTCTATATATTGACTCTTAGACCTGCTGTCATGTTGGATTTTCATTTCTATCAGACCATAATAACAACTTTCATTTTTGTGTGTGTGTATGTGTTTCCATAGGTAACACTTGTTTAGCAGAGAGCTCCTGAATGATGTTTTATCCAACCTCTCTCTTTCCTTGCACCTCTCAGCTCAGGGTCATGCCCAGATGAGCTGCAGCAGACGGATTGTGCAGTGCGACAGTGAGGATGCGCCCTGCTACATTGAAACACTCAGAGTATCAAAAGTCACCCCAAGCCACATGAGCCAACACACACTTTCTTCCTGATCTCAGTGGATCCAGGGTTTTCCTGCTGTGTACATTTGCTGCCAGGATAGTAAGGAAATGTTTCACTGCCTATGTGCTCACACACATAAGGCTACATGGAGCAGGAATGTTGTGTGTGGCTGAGAACTCAGGGAATATGTGTTGTCTCTGTTAGAAACATGCTTTTCCTGCTCTGAGGGCTATTCAGGTTATCTCTGTGTTAATATCATGAGCTGGAAGAGAAAGGGGATTTGTGACCTTTGAAGAATCTCTTCTAGTCTCTCTTCTGTCTTTCTTCAGTGTGATACACCACTATTTGAATGTTTTTTATTTATCTCTTCCCCTCTCCACCTGCCCCGCCCCACCCCCTCCCCCCCTTCAATCTTTCAGGCGCTTAAAGTCTGGCTTCGGGCTTGCTGGGGAATGCAGGTTTTCATTTCAATGTGTTACTGGATTTTTTGGTTCTGGAGCAGAAGCCAGCCTGTCTCACAATGGCTCCTCTTTGCATTAGACACTGTCAGGTCTCTCCTGCACTAATGTGCTCATTAAAAGCTTAGTTATTTATTCATTTCTTCTATACTGTCTTTAGGTATACACCTAGACTTGGAAATGATCAGTCATGGTTTTTTCATGTTGCCTTGCTCTTTTTCTTCTCTTATCTCAGCATGGAAAACCATGGTGTTGATACTGGACTCACCCCTGGAAACCAGTATTTCCCACCCATTAGTCTGTAGGAATTATCTTTCTGGATTATCTTTTCTGCTTTTCCAATTAAAACCTTGAAGATGCCATGGCCTTTCTTTTTTTTCCTTCCTGACTCACAAAAATACAGCAAAACTTTCCCATTTACAGACCTGACAAACAGCTACCTGAGTGTGTTGAGCACTTGCAGGCACAAAGTAAGAAGTCAGGGAAAAGGACTGGGTGGAATAAAACTTTTGAATCCAGACCTTCCAGTCACACAGTGAGATGTGTTTTATTTCAGAGAAATGGGCATTTGCAATCACCTGAATCATTTACTGGTACCTATCTAAACAGGTGCTGCTAAACCTCCTAAATTGAAATAGTTTAATTTTGAGGGAAAACCTACAGGTACAAACCGGTCTGGAGACACTCTTCTGCATGCAAATGGGAAAAGGGAAGGCTTGTTTAGAAGCACAAATGTAACAGACAGAGTGAAATGGGGGAAAGTGAAGAAAGTCTGGAAAAGCAACAGAGGGAAAGCCAAGCAACAGGTAAAATGCCTTTCTTTGAGAATTTACATCATTGTAGTGACTGCACTGAGGACCATTAGCAGTGCCCTCTAAAAGCTGCTTAGTTATTGGAAATTAATGGGAAATTCTCTATCAGATCAGTTGGTGCTTTAGATGGCACAAAACCAGGCACTTTCCATGTTGTAAATTTAATTTGCTTCCTTTTATTTTAGCATAAAATTTGATTAGACTCCAGGAAATTCCTTATAATTTGAAGAGAAGGGATGTGATGCACTGCTGGGGCAAAGCAAAGGTGCATTTTCACAGGTGTTCTGATCATTAATGAGGCCTGTTCATGATACAGGTTATCAGCTGGTGATATAAATGTGTTCCGAATCAAGACGCAGTGCAATCACACGTCTGTCAAATTAGCCTGGATGAATGATGCAAAGTTTATGCAGCTTTATGTTTTCAGAATGGTTTTATGCCTGCTGTGGGAGGACAGCTGACAGTGAGCCAGGCAAGGTTAGCAGCTGATCGGGTATAAAGTCTTCCAGTATGGAGTCACGCCATTAAAAATTTTAAAAGAAGTTAGCAAAATTAATTTGCATTGGCCCAGTGCTCTCCATCCAGAGGTCACAACGCTGTGTAATACCATAAAAGCAGACCTAGCTTCTCTTTAGGTCACCAGCACAGCTCCCTGAGGTTCAATTTTCCCAGACCTAAGCAGCAGCTTAGGTGACCCCAGGCTAAGCTCAGCATGTTGAGGGGCAGCCTGGCAGGGACCGTAAATGCGTGGGGGGGATGAGGACTGGTTGTGGTGTGTCTGCAGAGCCTCAAATTACATCTTAATAGTGATGCTTTTTTAAGATAACTGTATGCAAGTTATAATTCTGAAAAGACACCTGCACATGTTTGTGGTACAACAAGCTGGAGAAGAATGAACTCCTCTGAAACAGCAGGTTAATATCTGAGTTTGTGTTAAAGCTGGTTGCATTCCCTGGAGCCAGCTGCAAAAATCTCTGCTGATTTTCAAATGGGCGTTAAAGGCTTCCTCCACCCAGCTCTGTCTTCACTCTGTGCCTCCTCCAAGAAAGCTCTGGCTCCAAAAGTGGCCCAGAGCTGACGGAATGGATATCCCATATGGGATCATTGAGCCCACCCTGTTCTTCTTTGTTCTCTCAAAGACAGAAAGTCATTAAAAGTAAAGAAGATGGATAAGTGGTGTTAGATAGTGGTTAGGGATGCTAATTTCCTTGTAATAAGTGGATCCACTCAAATTTGATCATTATAAAAGGGTAATCCATGTTTCGTGGAATAAGGAAATATCACTGCTAAAAACCAGACCCAATTTTAATATTGTGTCAGTGGCTTTCCACAATTTTAATATTTGTGTCAGGAGGGGTATGTCTCCTTTATGCATGAAAGGCAATTTGGAAAAATAGAGAAGCTATAAATGTTGGTACAGCATTTTAACTGCCCTGAGTGTGGCCCTGGTGCCGGGTTTCTCTGTGGTTTTTCCCCTCAGGGCTCCAGCAGTCAGGATCCCATGGGAGTGTGAGCTGCTGTAATCACCCACTGCTACACGAGGGCTTGGTGGGGTCCTCAGAGAAAGGGACTGTTCTGGAATTGCACCTGAGGTATTTTCCATGGTGTTCATGCTCATTAATAATAGGAGTCACTGAAGAGGCTTCATGATCTTCTGTTGTGCAGCTTTGTTCAAATAGTCCTGTGATTAACACAATCACATCATTGTGTTAAAAGATGTTTAACTCAAGGTTTGGGGCCTTCCTCCCCCACAAAAAAGCAGTGATTGCAAGAGAAATTTCTCCCTACAGTTTCTCCTAGGAAGGCTTGCCCTTGGTGTCACATGGCTGCTCTTGTTCAGACCTGTAGAGGAAAAGGGGAAATTGTGGCTAAGGGGCCACCTGCCTGGTGGTGCCAGTCTTTTCTGTTGGTTAGCTGAGAGCTGGGGAGGACTCCTGGTGACTCCTTCTCTTGCTTTCATCATCTTTGTGTCACAAGAAATAACTACAGGCCTTGTTAGAGCAGGTCTCAGCTATGTGCTGGGTGGCATTGGCTTCCAAATTGTGTTTTTTTTTCCAGAATAATATAGTGATCACTGGTGACAATAGCTGAACTGCATAGAAGACAGCTCCTTCCACCTGTTTGCTGAGGAGTACCTTGTTCTAGCGGAGCTTTTCTGCCTGTTCCTGGGAGTCTACATGGTATCAGTGAAGTTTTCAGCCATGCTGGATGAAAATGAGTTCTGTAAGAATAAAGTAGGCTTGCCTATTAATCTATACATAAGCTTTTAAACTGATGTTTAAACCTAATTTTCTGCGTTCTTTGAAGTGAAAGGAAATTGTCCAAATAAGAGGTTTGAATGGATTCAGTTGTGTTTTTATTTTCTTTGTGATAAATGTAACTTTCCCTTTCCCTCTCTGGAGGATGCCCGTCCCTCCTCCCATTGGAGTGAAGCAGCACTGGCATCTGTGCAAACCTCCTTTCTTGGGTTTCCCCACTGGGAGTTTTCCAACTTTGCTGCCCACACTGGCTCTCTAGAAACCATCTTTCTTTCAAAATCCCTCAATTAACTGTGAATGGTGCCAGGAAAGAGCCTGACCCCAATCACACTTTCTCTGTGCCAGACCTGGTTGCTAGCAGAGGAGCTCTCCATATGATTCAGCTTTTGCCATTTTCCCTGTTCTTCCCAGATAAGCTGACTGACCTGGGAGTCCACTTGGCCGTGGCACAATTTAAGCTGTATGTAATCACATGAGAAAAGGAAAAGTGGAAAGCCAGTGACCATGTGATTTCTGGGCCAGGCATTAATTGGTCTGTAGCAGAGCTGATTTCAGGTCCCAGATCTGCTGCAACCATCATCTGTAATTTTAGGAGGGTCACTTAACGCCTCTGTGTCTCCCTTCCTGTTGTGGCCAAACAGAGGGAGCAGTACTCCTGCTCAGTTCCATGGCTGTGCTTTCTGCCATCTATCGTTTGGGGCAGGGCTGCTACTTTGTTTATGGGCTCCCCAGCACGATGGGGATCTGATCTTGCTTGAGGTCTGTACAGTCTCCAGTAATAGTAGCATAGTTGTTTCTGAGATAACTGACTCAGAAACAACTACTCAAACAATATGCCTGTGAGCTTTCTCTCTTCATTGGGTTTTATTATGATGTGTTCTTTGTTTGATTCACTGTATACCTCTAGGAATATTTATTTAGCTGATTTATGACATTATGGTTTTCTTAGAAAACCAGGGCGTGGTTCTGAGTAGTCAGATGAATAATGCCTTTATTCATGTTGTTTCTCGTGCAATAATTGTAGCCTTTACAAATACCTACTTTGGGCATTGAATGTATTAAAATTCTTGCAGTCTTCCCTCCCTCAGATACGATGAGATACCTTCTCCTGCTGGCTGGATTCAGACCCTCTGCTCAGGCTGTGACAGCCATGTTACTCCACACTCAGTGCCACTGTGATTGCCAGACTTCCAGCATGAGTAACAGAACCTGGTTAGTAGCAATTGTATGAACTTTATTTTTCCTTTTCAGAGGTTATATCTGGTTACTATGTGACTGGAACAATGAGGCTAACCTCAGTTTTACTGTAACAAAGCTGCTATGAGCTTTCTGGGTAAAGTATATTTTGACTGACATACAAGTAACTGTAGCTTTGCTGCACAATGGAGAAAATGACTTCATTTAACAGCTTTCTGTGCCAAGAAAGAAATAAAACAGTTCTGAGAATGCTGAAGATTTTTTTCCTGTTTTAATTTTAAACTAAAAGAAAAAGCTCTTGCCATATAAGTCCAAGTCAATGGAATATATAAATCTTTAAAAAGGTTTCATAAAGTAATAATGATTTGAGTATATGTACCAAATGATATTAAATAGCTACATTTGGTTCTAATACAGAGTTTCGCATTCAAAAGGACCATCAGTTTCCTGTTTAAAATCTACTTATATTGAACTGAATGGAGTTCAAACATAATGCCATTGTATTTCAGACATTTATCTTAATTTAAAACAGCTGAAAAGCATTAATAACAGAGCAAGGAGATGCAGAGGTATAGGCATTTCTCCCTCCCTTCTCTGCTTTTTAAAATAATGAACTCAGATGTAATATGCCCCTGCTTATGCTGTTCTGCCAGTCTGCAGAGGACAAGGAGCAGGTTGCCAGCCCCTTGAAACCATAACAGGAACATTCCTTTGGAAGGACTGAAGGACATGAGTGAAACTTCCTTCACCAAGTGTCCTTTTCCACGTGGGGGGTGGGGTCAAACAATGTTTTATTGGGGCAGTTTTTACCTTGAACATCTTCAGGAGGCATTTGCAGTACAGGCACAACAAACTGGCGCTCACCAGCCTGAACTCTCCCACCTTGTGACTTTGATCCCAGTCTCCTCCTTTCCACTGAAAATTCTCCCTCTGCCATGACTGCCTTTAAGCACATAACATGGCAAATCATACCAGTGTGTGTTTTACATGTCCTTCACATGAATGTCACCTTATCTGTTGTAATTCCACAGAAGATTGCTAATTCTGTGGCAATCGAACTGTTCAGAATTGTTTGACTTCTTGGAGCTCTGAATTATTGTCAATAAAAATCAAAGCTGATTTTTCCTGTTTGGAGTGTTGTTTCCCAGGAGGAGATGGTGAGTGTATAAAATGAATAGGAAGGGCATGACAGGTCAGTTTTAGTACACCTACTTGAAAAATGGTGACAGGGGCTGGGTCAGTCTTGTTCCAGGTGCTGTACAAACACAGAGAGGAGCCAAGTTCTGCGTCTGAAGAATACAATAATTTTCCAGTGAGTTTTTGCACTAGAATAAATTACCTCAAAACCGCTTCAGAATGATAAAAGAATCTTCCAGTTTGATGTTCCGCTTCCGTGGGAACACCTTTTCCCTAAAGATGCCCGATATCCCACCAATCAACGTATCTGTCTAGTGGTATAATGTGAGAATGTAGTTTTTATTATCAGGCTCTTCCCAGGGAGCCTGGGCTACTTTGTAGCGCTATATTCTTTGCAGTTCTCAGAATCATGTGTATTAAAGGTTGCTTAACAGCTGGTGAGTCACACAGCTTGTTCTTTGAGCTCGAATGCTCCATTAGGGCACATCCACTAGAGGTATTTTAACCTTTGAAAAAATCAATACAAGTGGCTTAAGCATTCTAGGTTTTAAGAAAAGAACCCAAAACAACAAAACAAGACTCTAAATAACAACAAACTGCCTGCATGATGTTTAATAAATTAATTTCTTCTAGTGGATGTGTCTTAGGAGTGTAGCATTTGCTAGTGATCAGCACAGTTCTTGTCTAAAAAGTCACTGTGCTTGGGCACTAGACAAAGCTGAGTCTGTAGGGAATAAAATGTCTTCTGAGTTATAAAAATCTTTAGTTCGTTTTCTCAGCACTGCAATGGGGGACAGACATGGCACTTGGAAGAGTACTCCCTAATTTCACTGGGGAGTTGGTCCTTTTTTTAAACCATGAACTGTATTTACTGCATATAATTGCGAATGTAGCTTATTTGTAGCAATCCTCAGTGTTTGACTAAGTAGTCAGAATGAGAGAGGAATTCTGGGAGCAGTGTGTATTTCCCTCTTGTTTAAATGTACCTGATGCTAAATGAATTAAACTTGTCCTGCTTTAGCCAAACTTCTTGAGGAAATGGAGTATATGCTCCCACTTTCCTGGCAGGGCTGGGGCTTCTCCTCTGTGATATAACTTGGTGGAGAAACACTGATTTAAATCAAATTTGACTGTGAGATGAAGGGCTGAAGGATATTGCAGTCCTCCAGATTTCATAAGGAGAAGCAGTCCAGCAGTGGGAAAACAAATCAGTGCTTCCTTTAGGGAAAGTACTGCAGGGTTTGCTCAATTGATTATTAGACACCCAAGAATGCAACCCTCTATCCTGCACACACACAGAACAACTGAACAAGAACCGGATTTCCGAAGTGGTGCCTGTGGTATGAATCCTTTGCATAAAAAGGCAGTGGTTTGATTTTTCTTTTGTGGTATAACCTCTGTGATTTTTTTTCTTATTATGTTTCCTTGGGATAAATCAACCTGACTTTATAATCACCAGCCCGATCTCAGAGCTCCTGGATTGCCTCTGCTTTGGTCTATTTGGCATCAGTTTTATCCTCAGTACAAGGTGGAGAAGTCTCCTGATGCATTCCACCCTCTGAGTCGGGTTGGAATGTGGCCACAGCTCCTCTCCTTGTGTGTGGCTGAGGGATGTGCTGGTGGCTGGGCTGGCTGCGAGCAGCTCTGGGTCACTGCCCCGTGCTGTGGGCAGAGTATGAGCCAGCAGGGAAACCCTGGCCACACCGAGCCTCTGGATGGGGAGCAAATCCAGGGACAAGCCCAGGCAGTGCCAAGCTGCCTCTTTTAAGGACGTGATCCAAAACTGCCAGGCAGGGTCAGTGTCCCAAAGCTCAGGTACAGCAGGGAGTGGCCTCTCTCTGCTCAGAGCAAAGCCCGGCTCTGGTGGAAGAAGAACCCTTTGGATGTGCTGGAGAAGAACATTTGGCTGTGCTGACCTCCCTGTGCTGGCACATCCAGAATGGGTGAGGATTGGTGTGGGGCAGAGCACTGGGAAAGGAGAATGTTCTGGTGCTTCCTGCCACCAGCATGTCAGAAGAGTTAATGGCAGATGTGGTTGTAAAAATGTTCTGTATTTTTAGACAACCTTTAATTAAGACATTCTGTATGTAGCAGCGACCAAATAATATGCTGCCACTTGAAAGCTGTCAGGAGGGAAAAAGTGTACAAAGCTTCCCGATGCAGCCCTCTTTATTTTTATCTGAACGTGAATTAGGAAACCTTTCCAGTAACAATAACTGTCCTTTCACATGAAATGATTTATTTAATGCACACTGTAAATACTTTGGGCATCTATATGGATTTATACTTAACCCTTTTCACTTCACATTGTTTAATCTAGCCTCATATTAAAAAGATCACATCTGAAAGCTGAATAGGTTTTCTGATCCCAGCCTTTTCTTCTGAGCCTAATGTTTTATATAATTATTTTGATACAGCAGAATTTTTTTTCATCCTTTTGTAAACCTTTGTAAGGGGTGAATAGGCCTTTCTGGGATTTCATTTGGATTAAGTGAAGAGAAAACAAATGTACAAGGTACTAGTCTATTTCAAACTTAAAGATGCCTTCATTAATAGCATATTTATTTGCCTGTAGGGTTAGAAAGATGTAAGATGGTAGAGGATTCTCTAATAGAGCACTAGTTCTTGCTTTGATATTGCAGAGATAAAGTTTATTACATGAAATTGGGCTTCTATAGAAAGCAGTGAGGTTTCAGTAAATCAAGATGTAAGAATTCTGAAAAAACTTTATAAACATCATTTTGACATCCTTAGAATTTTGATACCCATCGCTGTTATGATAATCACACTGTAAGTAGTAGTTAGATTATTATTTAGCCAAGATATTGTGCACACTTACAGAATTAAATTGGTTAATGTACACAAACTGCTCCCAGCCTGCCTCCCAAGCTGTGCAGAAGGGTGACCAATACCCACCCAGGCTGGGAGTGGTAGACAGTCTTAAGAATTGCAACAGCAGTAAATCTTTATGCAGGTGGATGTTCATTTACAGACTTAGCCTGTCACCTGTGGAATTACAAAACATCCATAAGGCAGAATAAGGCCCAAAGTTGCCTTCTGCAGGGCAGCTTATGTTCAGCTGGAAGTGCACCCGAGTGGAAATGCTGGCAGGTGTGCTTATTTTCAGGCTTTTCAATTCAGTTTCAGCGTGTCTCCTTCTTTCTTGTGTTTTGTTAATTTTATTGTCGGTAGATGCTTTGATATGCTAATGTGTCAGGAGAATTTGCCAGCAGTGGCACAGGGGGAGGCAATGCCTAAGCCAGGAAGGCTGATCAGGATGTTCTACAAGTCCACATTATTCTGCATCACAGCTAACAAATGGCATACTGCTTTCTGCTGTGTACCTGTCCCCAACTCACTGATGCTTCCTGTAACAATTTCTTTCTTACTGAAATTATGCAAAGCATCTAGATAACACAATTAACATATATTCTACAGCAATACAAGTAAAGAGTGCTAAGGATAACTGTAGCCAGCAGTATTGCTCGGAGAGATTTATCTTAGGTTTTCAGATTCCAGGTCTTCTAGACTCAGGTGCAAAGCTCAGAGGAGTGCCATCCCTGTGCGGGAAGGATGGTAGGAAAAGAGGTAAGTGTTACAGGTTTTCTAAAACAGAGGGGCTGAGGTATGTGCAGGTCAGTTGTCCCTTGTGCATCTGGGTATGCACTGGTTTTAGGAGTGTCCTGCATGTGCAGAACAACAACAACAACAACAAAAAAAAAAACAGCAGAAAACCATGTCCTATTTTTAAAAGCACATAATTATTATTATTTTTTAATTCAAAAGCTCTCTGTAGTCCTGTTAGCCTTTTGTACTTCTCAAACCATTATTTCTTTAACAGGGAAAGGACAAATTACCTAATTATCCTGTTTCTACAAGTGATTTCTAACACATCAGTACTTTGCAGTGGATAGAAAACCAGATGAGGAAGAAAATGGAGGATCCATTTCTCATGTTATTTTTCAGAGGATGTCTCCCAATACCTCTGGAAATGGTGCCATATATTACAAATATCAACATCTGAACCAAAAGTGATGTCTTTGCTCACACTAAGTAGCACTCAGTTCTGGAGCAGACCTATAACAACACTTGAGAGGTGCTAGTTACAAAAATGCTACTTCCCAAAATAGTTTTTCAGGCAGTGATATATGAGAGCCAGAAACCAATGAGATGAATAGTGGTGCAGGTGATAAGGATTGTTACCAGACACATGTGAATTTGTGCCTGAAAGATTCCTTTCTGAGCACCCTGTACTGGTTAACAGAGGTCAGGAGAATATTATTTCAGAAAGACTGATTTTGCACAAAAGGTGATGTCTTCTCTTGGACTGGCTGCTACAGCCAAGCCCATGGTCACAGCGGTAGGCACACCAGCCCTTCTTCAGGGCTGATGCTTGAGCCCCAAAAAGATGCGATTTATGAAGTGTGGTACTTCTGTTTCAGTGGCAAAATACCCAAACTGTTCTCAGCAATGTTGGTGTGCCTGGACTCAGAGTACACTTGTTCCCTGTGCCACCCGGGCTCAATCAAAATCTGTCCTGGAAGAACAACTGGCATATGGAAAGGGGAGGAAGGATACAGACACATCAAAAACTGGAACAAAGAGACACTGTCCCTGCCAATTTTGGTAAAAATAAAATAATAGAGCTGTCAGTGTCCTGGGTTGCTAATGAGCTGTGACGGATTGAAAGACCTTCATTAATTTTCAGTGGAGGTGAATAGCAAAGACCAGCTCCTGATGTGTTATTCCAGTGTAACCAAGGGGTGGGCCTGTGCCTCAGACGCATATTCATGAGCTTTATTAGAGATGTTTTGGCGAGGTCACTGCAGCTGTAAAACCCCCTCAAGAAGCTGGCTAAGAACTTGGCTTATATGAAGCTGTTGTCATCAGTCTCAGAGCTGGTGGAAGTGGCTGTGATAACATCAGTAGCAGTTGGGTGTGCATCTGTTACACCTTGCTAAGCTGTCACCAGCTATGCATCAATCCACACACCATGATTAAGGCAGGTATTTTTCCTGTTGTCACCTGAGCTGTGAGAGCAGAGCTAAAGGAAAGAGGTGTTGGTCATGTTGTATTTTGGCTCCTCTAGCCAGCGGACAGTCAAAAAGCTTTTAGAAGGTAGCATCTGCTCTATCAGCCTCAATTACCTAGTTAAAAATGTCTTGCAAGCTTGCAGACAACTTTAGTCTGGTGGTACTGAATAAAAAAGGTATTTATGCTATTTTTCAGTATTTGTTCAGTATCACAGAGTGATCAGGTTTGGCTCTAACTACGTTTCTATGCCGCTGAATATCAAGGGGCTTTGTGACAGCTGAAGGTGATTACTAGAAGTCCAATGGCTTGATGTGCTTCAGTTGTGGGATGAACAGGTATGGGGATCGCTAGAAGCCTGAGTCCTTGCTGGGTGAGGGGTAGAGGTATGGGGTGGGGTTATTTTTCCTTTTTCTTTTCTCCCCCACCTCCACCCCCTTTCATTTTCTTCTTCCTTCCTTGCAGGGCTGTATGGTTCAGCTGGGTTTAAAAGTGATTTGCCATGTTCTTTCTGCCTTTGTGCAGGCTGCAGTATATCTCTGAGGATGTGCTTTTTAGCTGCTCTTTATTCTTATCTCCAGGAATCTTTTCCTCAAAGAGAGGCTGTAGTGATTCTTCTGGTAGAATGTTGGTGTTGTAGCAGCAGAGGGCTGTGGGTCCTCACCAGAAATATCAGCCCTTTGCCATGAGGCAGTAAGTCTGCATCTGCAGTGCTTCTGATGTGTGCTATCATGGCTTAGGGAAGAGGTTTTGTTAGGAGACAGCACTTTAGAGGGTAAGTTAAAAGCATTATGCACTTACTTCACTAAACTGGAAACACACTTTTACTTACAGTACCTGCTAACAAAGAATTGCAATGACTAAACTTCATTTAGAGGTTCAGTCTCGCACTGCACAGAGCTTGTCATTTGAGATGTGTCTAGAGAGCCAGGCTGTGCCCAGTGAGCCCCTGCATGGTGCCATCCTCGCACTCAGGGATGGTGTTTGTGACTCTGGGAGCCTCACAGAGTTCTGCCACTGCCTCCAAATGTGTCACCTGCTCGTGCCACGTTGCACTGGGCCAGTGGGTGTCTTACCGAGCCACAGTCAGCTGAAGTGCTCTTTGTTAGAGGCTGCTGGGCTGCACTGAGGGCTGGTCCTTGCTGAGCATAGCTTTAGTCTCTGGCAGCTTTTGGGCTGGTGAGCCAAGCTAAAAGTTGGGACTTTGGCTGACAGGTACCAGTGATCCATGTCTATTGATTATTCCCACAGTGTCTATCTTCTCTTCCATGTTAAACTTTTGAAATTCCTTCCAATAAATACTGCATACCCTATCCCAGAGTGTCTTCCAGTAAACCTGAGATGCCTTGGAAACCAGTTCCATCAGGTTCTCCCTTTCCCAGCTGGATAGTTCTTTCTGCCTTTGTGCAGGCTGCAGTATATCTCTGAGGATGTGCTTTTTAGCTGCTCTTTATTCTTATCTCCAGGAATCTTTTCCTCAAAGAGAGGCTGTAGTGATTTTTCTGGCAGGATGTTGTTGTTGTAGCAGCAGAGGGCTGTGGGTCCTCACCAGAAATATCAGCCCTTTGCCATGAGGCAGTAAGTCTGCATCTGCAGTGCTTCTGATGTGTGCTATCATGGCTTAGGGAAGAGGTTTTGATAGACAGTACTTTTGAAATTCCTAATTCCAGGTGGAAATAAACAGACCTTTGCTGAGCCAAACAGGAGATGACCTTTGACTTTCTAAGGAAGCAATGACTAGGAAACTGCACAGTATCTACCTGGCACTGGAGGTATCTTCACCACAACTGGGGCTTCTCAATGTGTTCTTGGTGAATATGCGGTTGCCTGTGTCTGCCCAAGGGATGGTGGTGCTTATGTGGTGAATAGGGGACAACCAATGTAGCCAGTTCTTTGTCTTTGCCCTTCAATTTCCTTCATGACTGCATCTAGTCAACAGTGTTTTCTGACACCTTGTCACCGCTTCAGCAATCTCTTTCTTCTGTTCATGCTGCATTTAAAATTTTTTTTGACTCTCTGGTCTCCTCCAGCCCCTTTTCACATGAGGGATAAATGGTTAAGAATAGTTTGCATGATGCTGTATGGCACTTCCCACCTTGCTGCTTCCAGAAGGGCTCCCCTCCAAAGCACCGTGGCTACAAGCACTGTCATCCTCTTCTATTGTAGCACTGAGTGCCTTGGTGCTGTGAGCTCCTTGCAGCAGAGAAGATTCTTGTCATGGTTTCCCTGTCTGCTGTGAGCTGATGTTTATACCGTGTGCTGGATCAGGCCTGCTCCCAGCCTGGCTCGCAAAACGAGCCATGCCATCCTTGACACAGGAACAAAAGCTCTCCCATTAGCATTCATGACCTGTGGTCACCCTCAGGGAGATCAGAATTGACACTGATGAGTACCCGAGGAGAGGAGCTGTGCTACAGCCTGTGCTGCTCTGAGCAGGCAGCAGCCATGCCAGGGAGTGTGGCTCCCTCCTTGCATTGGCTGCCAGGTGTTTGGCTGTCATCTTCCACTTTCCTCTTCAGAAATGCAACCCTGGAAAGGAGTTCCCACTAACAATTCTTTTTTTTTTTTTTT
>VZRN01004901.1:27969-77081 GCA_013397935.1 Dasyornis broadbenti | reverse complement strand
TTTTTTGGTGTTGTTTTGTTTTGTTTTGTTTAAATCACATTTGGCTAGTGGCTAGTAGCCAGATCCCCAAGACTGCCTCTCCAAACAAATGAAGTCAGATTTACTGGTGCATTTTTCATTTTTGCTACCTCTTCTTCATTTGATATGTACTTACTTTGATTTTTCAAGAAAAGAAAAATCATAGATTTATTTACTTTTAAGTTTTCCTCAGTTTTTGGCAGTGCATAAACACCCCACACATGGATATGCCTCTTTTGTGCTGTAAAGGCAGGCAATAAGGCAACTTGGAAGGACTCACAAGATAAAATAGTATCTGTTACATCTTTCTTAATATGAAATGAGCTTTCTGTGGCTGAAGCGTCTTTTTTCTGTTCATTTATAGGGTGCTGGCTGCAGTGGGATCTCAAGCCTGTGTTTTATGGGAGCTACTGCATCTACATCACAGCTCTGTTTTGTTTCATGAGTCTCTTGACACATGAATTGCTGATTAAGACTTTTCAAATTGTTTGAAAGAGCTCTTAGTGCTGTGTTATCTGTTTATGTGACCTTTCTACTTGCAGGGAAAATATCTATTATCTCCTTTCAAAAAAACATCAATTACACAGTTAGGATTTTTAAAGAATGTTAAATTTTCAGCTCCAAATTTCTCCTTTAAGGACAGTCAGGAAATGGGTATCTAATCAGAGTGCTTGGGAAATGCCAGCATTCTATGGCTTATGGCCACCAAAAGGGTTCTGTAGAAACCATATGTATAGAATAGGCAGGTTTTGACTTTCAAGCCCAGGAAGGACATTTGCAATGAGATTTTTTTTCTGGGAGGTCTCAGTGATGTTTGAGAGGTGACCAGTGATGTAAGTAATTAGAAATTTGGTGTTGCTTCGGGACGCTAAATGAAAATCGGTTATTAAACAGGTTTTACTGGAAACGATGAATAATTATCTCCTGAATAAACAGAAACATTAAAATCAAAAGAACAGATATGTCATTAAAAAAAAGAGATGGGATCAAAAGGGATCTGGAATTAGCATTCCTCATTATTTTAATGCCAGAACATGCTTCTGTATTATTAATAGATGTTAAAGCTGCTGCAGGTTTTCCTGACTGCGTTTCTACAGCTTGTAGAATCATAATCATCCTAGGGCTGAATATCCCATTCTTAACAGTGGCACCTGTTTTACTTTCCTTAGTTTGTCACTCAGAACAAAAAAGGTCCAGTAAGGTCTCCTTTGGCTCAATCTAGAACCAGGGCATTTTTTCTGTAGTTTACTCATCACAGCCCAGGCAGAAGAGCTCTGAAATCTTTTGAAAATTGAACAGTCAGATAATATTTTTTCCCTTTCTTATAAGCATTTCAGAGTACAGCATTTTTTTCCTTACCTCTTTTAATGGTATTTCCTTCCAAATGCATTTTTCTCCCTATGTAACGTCATTAAACTACAGAGCATTTCAGCCTGGACTTTCCCCAAGTGTTATGGCCTATTCCCAGCCAGCTCTGTGAAGTCAACTATTATTCCTCATAGCAGGGTTTAAAAATAATTGCCCAGCTCCATTTAAAAAAAAGCAGTTAGATAATGATTTAGTCCAAAAGGTGTATTTGTCTGTTACATAGCTGGGTAACGAGCAAGATCTATTTGCCTATCAGTTGTGAGTGTGATTATATCCCTGTTTTGGGGGCACCAGCAGTGCCCCCAGGGGTGCTGCCCTGAGTGGCAGCACTCTGGGTGCCCATCCCCAGTCCTGCCATGCCCCAGGCAGCTGGCACAGGTGTGCCCTGGGCTGGGATGCCCCAAGGTGAGGGTTCAGGTGGTGTTTGCCCACCTGAAGGGTGGGTGTAGTCAGGCACTGACAAGTCTGAGAGATAATGACTTGTGGAATGGTTTTGGGAAGGGGCCTTCCAGGAAATTCACTCCTGAAAATCTTGGGAAAAGATGATGAAAAGGCTGGGGAAAGCAGCTCTCACCTGTGTGAATGCTGTTGGGGTTTTTCTGGGTTGCTGTTTAACAGCTCTATTTTATTTGAAATAAATGATTGCAGTTTGGATCTGATGTAAAGTCCATTGAAGATGAAGGAAAGGTTAATGTTGATTTGAGAGAGCTTTGCTAGTGGTTATTTTAGAAGACTTTTTTTTCCCTCTTGGTTTATTAATTAATTCCCTTGGTTTTCTTTATAATTGGTGAGACAGAAATTTGATGGGCTGAGTGGTACTAAATCATTCAGAAGATATTTGAAAACTAATTTTATGGAGAGGTGGGGGATATTATCCTTTCCTAGTGCATTGAATTTATCCTGGAAAAATAACAGAAATTAATGTAATAGGAGGACATAACCAGGCAGCCACAGTTGCGAACAGGTTGTTTTACTTACTTGCCTTGTGATTCTTTGGTAGAAATATGGGATCAGGTAATAAAACCAGAACACACTCCCACTTAAATGAATGGAGCCATTCATTTCAAGGACAGCTTCAGCGTTTTTAAGCTAGCAATGTAACTGACTGAATTCCCTGCAGGCAGATGAACCAGTGAAGGAAAAATATTCAGAATAAGGATTTCAGGTTACGAGCTTTAGTCTGTTGATTTAGTATGTTTGTTTTGTTTTGGGTTTTTTCCATTTTTCCTTAAATTCTGGGGCTGATTACTCTGGTGGGAGTTGGGAGGTGATGGAGAGGGGAGAGCTGGGTTTGTTAGAGAGACAATGGTCTTTGTGACCACATCCTGCAGTCTGCAGAAGCAAATGAACCACTAGAGCTCTGCAATTCTGAAATTCAACTATATCCAGCAAAACCTAGACTGCCTTTTCCTAGGTGTGTGGGACAATTCAACAAGAAACTTCTCGGAGTCAGACCAAAGTTCTTGCTATAGAAACAATGAAACAATATTATTATGTTTTAATATAACAATGTTTTAGAAAACAATATTCTATATGCTATTCTGCTGGAGGCAGGTCATAAAGATAAGGGTTTCTGGAGCACTTCACTCCTTCCAAGTGCTGCTCTGTGAACAATAGCATCTGCTGAAAGCACACACAGAGGGCTCTTAACTTCTGCTCTTTCAGCAGGAGGCTGATATTGACTGTGGGAAGACTCCCACTAAAGACTAGAAGAGACTTAGCATGACCCTTTTCCCCATTCAGGATAATGGTGTTTTTCTCAACAGGTTTTGAAAGGAGGGGAGAACATACTCTATCATCAAAATAGGCCATTGCAGGAAAATAAAGGTATTTCAGATAATCACAGCTGAAGGATGTGACTCTCCTGTGGGAAAGTCAATAGCAGTGCAAAAATGTGGCATTATCCTTTGCAAGCCCAAAATGCATGCAGTACATCATTCTCCACGCCCCTTCAGGACTTTACTTAAATTTGCCAGTGTTTGTGATTGTGGGAAGTGGTGGATAAGTGGATACTGCTTCACATTTTTTCTGAGTCACTTGGTCTATCCCCTTCAACAAGGGAGAGCAGAAGGAGTTGACAGGGGTTTTTTTTTGGATCATCTAGAATGTGAATCAGGGAGAAGACATCCCCCTTCTTTTTCCTGGAGGAAAGAAAAATCATCTCATGCAGTGGAAACAGAGAATAGGAGCTAGCAGATGGGCTCCTACTATCAGATATCACTGCAGCTTCACCAGGCAAAGGAGACACTTCGAAGCTCAGCAGTATTTCTTTTTTTTTGTCCCCCACATCATAAACCCTCAGTGTTTCCAAATCTCATTATGCCATGTGCTCACTTTGTCCTCAGTAAAGAAGTAGAAAGGGTTCCTTCAGGAGTGCAGGGGATTGTACAGGACATTAGCCCTGCCTAATGTGTCTCAGGTCTGTGCCAGGGCGCTGGCGAAGCTTTCCTCCCACTAGTGCTGCCATCCCATGTTCCTTCCTGTTGCCCATCCCTTTGGAGAGCTGTGTCTCCATGCTTGTGGCCTGCATGATCTAATGTGGACTTGTGGTGTCTTTGGAATTTCCCAGGAAATTCAATTTAGGCTTTGGCAACTGCTTGGCTTTTCACATGAAGTTGAAAAAAACGTGGTGTCCTGTCCCCATGCCACAATCCGCAAACCCCGCCCCCGCCTTTTGGCCATATTTCATTGTGTCTGTGATCCCTCTTTACTGAGGACCCAAGATAGCTCATGTCTGGAGAGGTATCATTACAAAAATGAGTGAGAACATGGGGAAAGAAATGGTTTCACTTCTGACTCTATTTCTGAGTCAGCTTAAACATGCCTGTTTTGTACCTACAGCCATTGTGGAAGAGTAGTGATCCCCTCCAAAACTGAGATAGAGGTGACACTCCTGGAATCAGAACAGTGGGAGAGCAATTGCAAGGACAAGGAGCTCAGCCTCCAGCTCCAGTCAGACTCATTGACACATGGTCTAAGACATGCCTAATAAATGTTCAATGTGTTTTTGAAGCCATCCAATGTTGGTGTCACTCCAGCTTTCCCAGCAGTCTGTCCCTGAGTTTTCCTATCCTTATGTCCACAAAACTTTTTTCTATAAATATCTAATGTTTTTCCTACTTAATGAGCCCATTACTCTTTGTTTTATCTGCTGCACATGTGATGGAGAGATGCTCCCCTTCCTCTTGTAAACGTAAAAACTGTATGTATTTATTAATATCTCAGTTTCTTCTCATTGACCTCCCTGTTCTCAGCCTTTCATATGTCCCTCCCTTCATTTTCCTTTATCTCTTGAAAACTAAAATCCCCTTTTCATCAACAAGAAAAACCAACTGGAGGAAAGAACCCTCTGAGTATTGGATGAGTTTTGCAAACTTTTGCGCAGCGTCTCAGCCCTTTGTCTATCTCCTCTGTTTAGACAACGAGCTCTTCAGAGGAGGGATTCCTTTCCTGTGTTTGTACAAGTGCTTAGCAGGCTGAAGCCCTGATAGAGCTGGGTGTCTTGGGGGCTATCATAATGCACAATAATAATGAACCATATGTCAGGTTAGCCAGCAAAATACTCGAGCAGTAGGCAGATTTTTCCCTTAATGAACCAGGTATTGCTGAGACAATGCAGATCACTTCCCCTTCTATCCCACTAATAATACACTTCACTTCTAGAGGAATAGTCCTAGGAATAGTGACATATTTTAACTTTGTGGGCCTTATTGTTAGTCTCTAAATGTCTGCAATGTAATTAGAATAATGTTTCTGGAGTATTTTGCAAAGCAGGTGCCCAGGAGTTATGTGTCATACCCCTCCTGGGGCAGCAGTGGTGGTGTTCGTGTGGGGGCAGTCCTGGCCTCAAACTTGGCCCAAGTGGTGAAGTATCTTATCTTGGGCTCACCATCCTGCTAAGCTTTATTGCATTTTGGGTTATTTTTGGCTTGGCTCACTGGCTGAGCAAGTTTTTGTCACTCTGTGAAGAGCTATACAGGTGTACCCCCAGTAGCTATACACAGTGATAAGCCCACTTCATGCAGGGAGCAGCTTTGAAGTGATCAGCCCATTTTAGACAGATCTGACAGGTGTCAGCTACACTGGTTAGTTTTGCAGCTAGATGGAAACTCTTATTTTTAATTTTTTTTTTGTATATACAGAGAGATGTTATCACCATATTTTATTTCATTCTTACCAGTTCTGTCTTATCATCATAAAAATATTTTGAACAAAGTTTTAGGTGTGTAACAACAATTAGAAATGTTAAAAACAAGATGAAGCATTTAAACTTTTTTTTTTTTTGAGAAGAAATAACTTGGAAATTTAATTTCATAAATGTTTTTCAAATTGTCCTGAGTTAAAGCAAAAGGGATACAAGGTCATGTTTAAAAGAGTCATGCTTAAAAATATTGGAAAAGATACCAAGATGACCCAGCTTTCAGTCAGAGGCCTTGAGGGACCCTTGAAGTTTCTCCCTAGCTCAGGGTGAGCCTGGCAAGGTGATAGTCCCTGCTGACCTGGTCACCATAGCCACCGTGCCCTGGTCTGGCTCTGCTGGGCCACGGGTGTAAACCTGTTGGAGCTGGCTGAGGCTGCACATCTCTGCTACCAGAGCTCAGTTCAGCAAGAATCACTGGGAATAGGGGGAGGGAAATCGAGGATTTGCTGCACGGTAAATCCTCCCACTTCCCTCCTCCCAGCGGAGACATTTGTGACAATCATGGAGAACGCTACCACTTCAGCCTGCAATAATAACCACGGAGCAGAGCTTCTCTGTAATTGCCTCGTGCCCAGGGGAGGCACAGGACTGTTTTCCTTTTATCATTGTCTTCGGCGTTGGGCTTGGGTTTTGCCTTCTTCTGTCAGTTAAATATTCCTACAAATCATCATCTTGATTTCCCTCACCAAGCAACACATGGGGTTATTTTTAGGTGGTAGAAGGCATGTACAGGGCACCATGAGGTGCCGGGGTCGATATTTTTGAGTAAATTCAAACAGAGCATGATCTGCACAATCCTGTAAAGTATAGATCTGTCTGAATCAAGAGAACTATTTTAGTGAATTTATTGTTGTCTTTGATATGCTTTTTATATGTTCTTGTCAGAAGCTGAATTAAAAAAAAAAGTGCTGCAATTCAGTGTTAGGCTGTAAAACCATAAAAATCTGGCAGAGAAAGACCTGTCATCATAACTTTCATCATTTTACAAATCCTTACTTTGCCACATCTGCTCATTACATGAGACGGGCAAGAATTCAGAGCAGCTGAGCTTTGAGAAATTCTGTTGCAGAAGGTAACAACTGATAAAATGGTCAGGAGATGACTTCAAAAATATTCCTATGGTCTCTTAGCTTCATGAATTTCGTAAGTGGGATGCTGGTAGACTGCATTGCTGCATATGTTTAGATACAGATTAGACTGAGGAATGAATTAGAATGAGGTGTAAAATAACTGAAATGTAAGCTGTGCAGCAAATGGACTTTTAGAAATGGTTGGTGCTTTTGTACAATAAAAGGAGAAAAAAGGACCATGGCCATTTTGGGAGCACAGTGGGTAAGATCAAGCATGAAAGGGTAAAGTTAATGGTGCTGTGGCAATTCATCTTAGCTGATGATCTTGCCTATGGACTTTAACTCTGCTACTTGGTCAACAAATGAGACTGTAGTTATTATGTTTAAAAGCAGCTATGGATTTTCAGTCAAAATGATCTTTGGTTTTGTTTTGTTTTTACTATTATTCTCTCTCCATCTGAAATAAAGTCTTGCTGCAAAAGTACTGTTAGGCTGCATCTCCCCTCTGCTGCCAGGGGCCTCTGGATTCAGCAGGGCAGCCCCCAGGGAACTGGGTGGGTTTCCCCCCTGTGCAGTTGAGCTCCCTCTGGATGCTGCTCTCAGGGGCTGTGGGGCAAGCAAAGGGCTGCATCCCTTCTCCTGCTCTGCCTGAGCAGTCTTCCCTGGTACTGGAGGCTTGTAAATTCCCTACAGTGATTCTGAGATTAGAAGAATGTTAATTTTAGTTTGGTGTATAATTTTCTCTTTTAGAGAAAGTAAAAGAAAAAGGGTACTAACATAATCCAAGGAATCCAGAAGGTGGGGATTTAAAAAAATGAAAGTCTCAAGCATTATGCCATTGGCTACTTACCATAACAAAGAAAACAAGGTGTTGGTTGTGTATTCATCTGGTCAGATGAATTCATAGGCTTTGTAGCTTGTGCACAGAGAGGAGAAAAAAAGGCTTTCCTCAAGGCAGTTTGCTGGCTGGATTTTAAAGTCTTTAGCCTGAGTCACCTGGACAAGTAACTTCACAGCTGGATCGTGTCAAGGACACTTACAGCCCTCCTGTAGCTGTCGGGTTTTAAATGGTGCTGTACATAGTCCTGTGTTGCAGTTGCAGTATCCTCTAATAGATAATATTTTAAAATGTACAAAGATACATTTGATATAAATATAACTCACAGCATGAGGCACTGAATAAAACATTTCTCTTCACTCATTGGGGAGGATCATGCATAACTTACTCTTGGATCTGCTTTATCATTCAGGCGTTGGAGAGTCACCCCTAATTTGTGAAAACATATGGCTTATTCCACCCTTCCACACCGAGAACTCGTTCGAGGCATGCTTGCCTGCAGTCTTGTGTTCACCATCTGGATCAACCTTCTGCAAGTCGAGGTAATTGGGAGTTATGGCAAGGAGGGGTAGGGAACTGAGTTCCTCCTCCTCTGCTAAAACAGGAGGACATCTCTTCTAAATCTTGGCTTCATTACAGCCTTATAGACTGAATCTCAGGAAAAAAAAAAAATCATGGACCAGGCAAATAGCCAGGTTACTGAAAACACATTTTAACCAATAACTATGGGCTATAGCATCATTTTACTTTTTTGAGATTACATCTTGATTAACTACCTAGCAGCAGTGAGTGAGGGAAGACTTGCTGTGGATCCAGTAAGAAAATGTTTGGTATGTCACCGATCTATTGTCTGTCATACATCATACCTCTGGGTGGATGGAAGCTTTGAACTCCCATTGTTCCTGTTCATATTTGATGGAATAGGCAAATCTTAGGCTGCATATGCTACAGTTCGCAGGAGTTTTTCTTGGAAAAGCAGTGTGTGCCTTGTTCAGGTTTTCCCATTGCTCTAATGCTGGATACACCGTTCTCTCTCCTGGAGGGAGCCTTGGCTTGTGGTCAGAGCCCTCCTGGGTGTGTGTTGGACAGACTGCATTCCCAGAGCATGCCCCAGGCTGGGCAACCCAGAGAGACCTGTGATGGGCAGTGTCATTGCAAACCACCAAGGTTTTCCTCAGTTTTACTGCAGTCCTTCAGCTATCCCTTGATTTTTGTAAAAAGAAGGTGAATTAGTAGCTCATTCTAGCTTGGAATGCAGAGTCTGAAATGCTCAGTTTTGCTTTGAAGTGGTTTGTAATGCCAATGCTTTCTCTCTCTACCATGGACCTGACTGTAACCTGGTGTATTCCCAAGCAGGGAAAAGTTAATACTGGCTTAAGGCATCCTTATGCTATGGGAACTGGTTATAAGCTGAGTTAGTAGCAATGGAAACAGCAGAAACATTTTTTTAAGAAAACCAATTGCAGCTTTATCCTACTCTGTTGTACTGGTGCAGAGCTCTTGTGACACAATAACTGTTTCTTTCAATAATCATAATTTCATCCAGTTTTTGAAACAAGATTTCATTTAAGTTAGTCCTGGATTGGCAACAGGTACAGAACGATATGTCCATCAAAACTGAAAACTCAAAAGCTTTCTTATGATCCTCTAAGCCCCTAATGGTCCATTTACTGTACAGCGTCTGCAGTTAAAGTTGTTTTTTGTGTCCAGCTTCTCCAACCCGTGTGCTTTTATCACCTGGAATTGCCATGAGCCTGTATCACCTACTACTCAGGTAGCAGAACAATGTTCATCCAAACTGACTGCATGGGAGTTAAACTGGAGTTTGCCCATTGCCTGTGAATCCAGCCAGAATATTTAAGTAGGAAATGGGTCACACAGGGCTACATTGGGATTGGGGTTTGCGTGTAAGGTTTTGGGTTTGCATGTAATTATTCTCAGGTAGTTGAATTCTTGTTTTATATGCTGGAAATAGTTCTCTGTGGTCATGTGCACATCATGATTTGTCAAGATCTATCAAACACAGGAAAGTGGCCAATTTAACCCCAGGAGTCCCTCTGGGGCAGTGCCTCTGGTTCCCTCTTTGCTACCGCTGAAGGAGTTTGTGTGGATGAAGCCTTGTCCTGCCTGTCCTGGAGGCCACTGCTGTGGACTGGCTTTGAAGACATCCTGGTACATTTCCTGGGCAAGATTTCCACTGCTGCCTCAAGCTCCAGGCAGGTTTCGCTCATTCAGGGCTGGCTTTCAGATCCTCCTGGGTCTGGGAACATTGAACATACATGAAGTAATATATTACTTGTTTCAAAGTTGAGAGGGATGTAAAAATATTCTGCTCTGGCAATGCCTCTGAATAGCTTTCACAATTTCCTCTCCTCACCACCCCCACGTATTCCATCTCTCCTGTGTGTTTCTGCAGGAATGCTGTGCAGGGTTTTGCGTTGGCTGCAGTCGGCTGTGTCCTCTATCACCCAGCTACTCCTTCACACCATTGTGTATCCCAGGGAATCACCCAGCATAGCCTGAGCTACAGTCTGGGAGAGAGAGGTGAGTGGAAATACTTGGTGACTCAGGACAGTGAGATCTTTCTTACTCCAGTGGGAATACTTGGTACACAAGCATAATTTCAGCCTGGGATCAGTTAAGGGTATCTATGATAAGATTGTGCCTGTCCTGATCTACCCTCTTCATTTCCTTCTCTCTTAATCATAGCGCTCAAAATTATTAAAATAAATTAAAATGCAAGCTAGCACCATAATCAAGCAGAATGTAATAGCTGGTTTTCATTAAATAACATGAAAATAAAAGATAAATAATTTATTACTAAGTCTCTCATCAGCTTTGGATGGCCGTAAACCAACACTAATGAGCTACTGCTCAGGAATTAGTGTAGCCAGCCTCTCTTCTCCAGGCCCCAAACGTGTCTTGAATGGCAAGATGCGCCATATGCCTTTCTTAGACCATCTTATCTTAGAATTTTTATGTGTGGAGTTTCAAATTTTAAAATAGCCGCATTGATATGAATCTGAAGACTTATAGGGGTACTGAAAATGTTCATTATTTTACAGATATAAGTTTGTATTAATGAACTCTCACAAACCACCTATGTGCCTGGTTAGTCATACCCTTGATTTACAGAGAGATACATCACAGGGAATAAGAGGTCATGCAGGGTAGGAAGGAGGACTGACTCTGGCTTGGCTGCAGCCCAGGTTACCAAACACACAGATTCTGGATTATTGGTATTTCTGAAAGGCTTTGGCACCAGCATCCTCAGTACTTGCAGAACACCTCTGAGACAAGCAGGTCATTGCAATTTAAAGTTGTTGAATTTTTTTCATTTCAAGTTTAATTGAGCTGTAAATAAGCATCTGTACCTCCAACATAGAAATGAGACCGAATAGTTTTGATGAGCCTAAAGAATATTATCTCTCAGACGGTATGACTGTGTTCATAGATGTAAATTGGATGGGCTGAATAGTCTGAGAATACTCCAGGAATGATTAGAAGAGCTTCTCTCTGTTGAGATTATCAGTTTTTTTCTCCATATGGATGGGTGTAAATGGAGATTGGTGGGAGGAGCTGTTACTGTAATGTACGCATTAAGATTGTTCCTTTGTTTCACTATGTAGATTGCATTTTGAAGAAGATGTGAAGCTAGTTTAAACAAAATGAGATGTATAGATGCTTTATGTTCTCCTTTCTCTGTCTTCTGCTCAGCCCCACGTAATTTTCAGGAAGAGGTTAGTAGTTTACAGGCTTTACAGCATATATTGGTGCCAAACAAAACTTCAGTTTTCACCCAGGTTTTGAATGGAAACAGCAATATCTGATGAAAATATATTTTAGTCAGAGGGGTGAGGAGATCATAAATTGAACAGTATACTTTGATTTGAAACCTTTGGTCTGGCTTTGCTTATCAGCCAATGACCCTTTTGTGGGACACAGATGGGAAGGCCACATGTCCCCGTGGCTGCAGCGATGCTCCCAGAGTGTGACTGCAGCGCTTCTCTCCCCTGCCTTCCTTCCTGCTGCTGCCGCCAGGGAAGGAGATTCACTTGCTTAAACACATTTGGTGAAGGAAGGTTTTATGAATTGGCCAAGGCAGTCAATCAGATTCAGTTTTACTCTTACAGTTGGTGTCCTGTACAAAACAATATTCTGGACATTTAGTTAAAACCGGAGAAGTTAAAATTTTTTTCCCCCACTGGACAAGTAATTTTCTTCAATCTGTATGCTGTTTATATTAGTAAAGTTTAGTGTTTGTGATCTGTTTACTTTCTCACTCCAGTTCATTTGCAAGCTGACACAGGATGTTGCATTCTAACTTGGGAAACAATTAGATTTTCATACAAAAAGTAGATTGATTGTAATTCCCAGGACGAGACCAAGGTTACCAATCCTACTGGATATCTCAGAGCCATTTCTTGGTAGTGAAAGGCGGTATTACTTCTGCCACAGTGAATTCCAAACATTTTAAGCTCTACACCTGCAATTTTTTTTACGCCTAGTTTTTTTTTAAATTATGCCTCTTATAAATTCTTCTGAAAATACTGATTGTCTGTGTTGAATCACACCAATCAGTGCTGGATTTCTTGGCAGTGAAATGTTATTCATGCAGGATATATGAGTTCCACATTGTCTTAAAGACTTTGCAGGTAGCTGGGAAAGGCAAGACAGTTATTTGTCTTGTGAATGATTCTTCCTGTGTGATTTTAGCTGAGCTCTAGGTTTTGGAGCCAACTTAACATTTAAAGGCTAGACACACTTAAAAAAATCTAATTACTATTTAGAATAAATGGTAGCATTAATTGCAGTCAGTTCTCTATAAAAGGAATGAACTACCACTTAATTGCATTTAAATACAATTATACAAGAAGATACAAAAATGTATCTTGATTAGAGAAAGAAATAGATCAGGTTAACTCTTTTCTTTGGTAATGACTGAAGTTTATACAGAAAAATTGCATTATTCTGTGGAGCTGTAATTGGCTTCTTCCTGTAGTTGCTTCTCAGCCTTGAAATAGATATTCAAACTCCCGTCTGTCATTTAAGCTTGGAATATTTTTTCTTCTCAGACAATAATTCTCTGCACCCAAAGTTGAAAGCCTTCCAGCTTTATGCTATCTCTGCTCTGTGGGGGTGCAGGTAGGAAGCAACTGTATAAGTTGGCAAGTATATTTCTTCATGGTATAGTTTGCAATCAAGTGAAAATGAAACTATTTCAGTTTTAGTTTGTTTTTATTTTTTTTTTTTTACAAATGGTTCAAACCTTTGCTAAAAAATTCCAAGTGCTAATCCAGGAGGGGGCAGGAAAGAAAGGACATGTGTCCCAAAACCCTGCTAGGGAAAAAAAGGTGCTGAACAGAATTATTTTCTGAAAGATTGAAACCTGGTGTGTTGTGAAGACTAATTTTAGACCACATTATGCTGCAATATGGTATCAGATTCAAAGAGCAGCAGGTGTCAGAGAATCTGCTAGCTGATGCTCCGTGTTACAGCAGAAAAGCTTTATTAAATTCATTTTCTAAGCTGCAAATAGGACTCTGACACGGTGTGAAATTCAGCTAAACTGAACTTCTTCAGCTCCAGCTCTAGCATGTCATGGATTTTCTGTAATCGCCCACTGTGATCTGGCTAGCCCAAGTTTGGAAATGCTGGCTATTAGCCTTAGCAGGAAAATGCTTTGCTTTTAAGCACTGTGTGCTTCCCACCCACAACCTAATGAAACCTCAAGGGGGTCTGAAATGAGAAAAAATCCTATCCTGAACCAAGTGAGAACAGGAAAATCTATTTCATGCCTTTCCTGCAGGAGATGGGTCTAATTCCCTGAGAAATATTTTGTGATGCGGCCAAGATTATCTGGATGAAACTGCTATTTTTATTTTGAATATCTGAAATATGGCTATATGCTAATTTCTATGTATAAAATGTTCTCCTGAAAATTAAAAGGTTTTTCAAGGTAGAGAGATAAAATGTGTGGACACAACAATGGCAAAGCTGTTTTTTTTTAAATGCATGCTTTCTATATCAGTGCTGTGAACAGCAAAGCCACCCTGGTGCAGAGAAGGGCTCTGCTTCAGCTCCTTCACCATGGGCTTCGTGCTGCCACCTGTCTTGCCCCAAATGGGGATGTGTGTGCTGAGTGGTGTTTTGGCAGCCAGAGCTCTGTCTCACACTTTGTGCTGTTTACCCTGCAGTTCTGTACTTCTGCTCAAGCAAAAGACTGCAAAGAGTTGGCTTAGTGGCACACAGGCTCACAGTGCCTTCCAGAGATGGACAGAAAAGAAGTGGAGAAAAAAAAAATACTTGCAATGCTCCTAATTTTGACTCTGTGTGCTCTGATTTACCTGCGGTTGTTGTGTAAGGGGAACTCAGTGCCCATAGTAAGAGGGACAGTTTTATCAGAAGAGTTGCCTTTCATCCTGGTCTATTCTGACTGGGTTTAAGCACCCCTGAAAACGTTGAGAAGCAGCAGAGATCAAAAAAGAACTGTCAAAGCTCTGAGCCTATGGAATTAATTTAGAGAGCTCCCCTCAGACAAAACAGTGTCAGATAAAGATGGTGTTTTATACAGATCAGATGTGATCAGCTGGGCATTGCTGGCCATCTCAGGGAGCAGCAGAGCACAAATAAAAGGGAGATGTTCAGGCTGTGAGCTAAAGTGTTTTCTTTCTCTTTAGGGGTGAGGACTCTGCCCTACTGTGGGAGGTCCAACCTTCGTTGCTGCTGCCTCACACTCCAGCTCCACCTCCTCTGTAGGAGGCTCCTCATTAGTGGAGGACTCGAGGGACGGAACCGGGGTCTAAGATCCACCCCTTGTTCCAGCGGAGGGGCGTGTCCAGGGCCTTGGGCTGACCCCTTCTTCCAGAGGGTTCTGTTATGTTTGAAGTTTTATTGGTTCTGAGCTGTTGTTCCCCCCCTCAAATGTTTTTATTGGACCCCTGACCACTGTACCTTCCCCTTACCCTTTACCCCATTGGCTGTTATCCCCCCTTAAAACTGGCTGCACGGGTACATTTCCCCGGTGTTCTCCCTGGTGTTCTCCCTCCCGGATCTCCTCGCCCTTCCCCTAGTAAAGGAGAGTTCGGGGGAACCCCCTCCCACAACCCTTTGCCTCTTTCGCCTTATTTCATCGGCACCTCGTCGGTCCCTCGCTATGGGCAGCCCCACCTCTGCGTGATCCAGCCACGCCAGGCTCCGGAGCGGCATGGAAAGAAGCCACCGAGCCGCTGAGCATTCGGGGGCTGACGCCTCGGTTGAGGACGGCCAGGAAAGCCAGGCGTAGACAACACCCTACCTCTCTTTTGAAGATGATTCCGTGTCTAATCTCATAAAGAGTAAAGATATAAATAGATAAATAATTTCTAGGGGTGCTTATAATTGATGGGCTTTTCATTCACAGTTTGGGACCTTGTCCTTGTTTGGAATCTGAACTCCAAGACTTTGAACTGGGTGGGTGCTTCAACAGTATTGTGGGCAAGGACAGCCCTAATTAAATTTCTGCCACTGCTGGTTTTGAAAAGAAACGATCAATATCATCATAATGTGCTTTCAGACTATATTATGTGGAGGAAATCTGTGACTTCATCTCAAAGGCGACCTGTTAAGGAAACTTTAAAATTGGCTTCTACCACTCCTATTTGTTTTGTTTTTCCCTTTGGGTTTTAAAATGTTGTACAAAAGTCTGGGAAGCTTTGCATATGCCCAGCTTTCTACTTGCAGACTTTTTTGTTAAATTTAAAAATAACACTAAGTATGCTGTAGCTCTTCCCTTCCCCCTTTTTACCCTAGACAACTGCTTGGGGATTTCAAGGACAGGAAAGTGAAACATGGCTCAGCGAGTCAGAGGCATTTAATTTTTAGAAGAACTTTCTTCTAAACATTTGGATTCAACAGGTGTTAGTGCAACAAGCAGAATGTTGGACCTGGACCAGCCTAGCTTGACATTTCTTCTTTCATCTTCTTTTGCAGTTATAATTGCATGAGTTTTTATGGATTTGGTTTTTTGGTTTTTTTTAGGATAGACCAAGTATTAACTTTTTAATACAAAGATATTTTCCCTCCTCCATAATTTTTTTAGTATCTTCACAAGTTTTTTTATATATTATAGATAAGAGGAAAAACTAATAAAAAAAAATATTAAGAGGAGTCTCCAGTAGCTCTAGGTTAAGAACAAAAGTGAAATGAGCAGAAAATCCACAAACTCCAGGACAAATACAGATGTTTGTGGCTTCCCATGGTACGCCCCTGGTGTTGTACAGGATCTAGTTCTGGGTAGCCACGCTACAAAGGAAACCATTCCTGTGTGACTGACATGGCTAAGGAAAGGTGGCTGTTTACATGCAGTGGGAACTTTATATTTGAAATCAGTTCTGAGTGGTGCTTTAACATGCAAATGTAGACAGAGAAGTAAAAGCCATTTGTTGTACCCAAGTCTCACAGCAGTGAGGAGCAGTCAATCCCACATACTCCTTGATTTTGGACCAGGCCAACTGGATGTGCACAGGAGGATCTGCTGGTCTCAATCTGCAGCTGTGTTTGAGGTGCCTTCTGAAAAGGTGCTGCCTGGGAGACATGTGAGAACAGAAATGCTCAGCTGGCTCGGAGCCTACTTTCTGCTTATGCCTTGAGGGACTTACGGAGAAAATGATGTCTGGGAGCAGACTGACACGCAAAGCCTGTGGGTCATACCTGGCGGTCCCTTTGTGTTCTTTTGGCTGCCTGGTTGGGATGCTAACATAATGAATTTTAATTGAAAAAGAAAAATCTTTTGGTGGAAACATATTCTCAGATGGGGGAAGTATAAATTACAGAATAATTCATGGACTATTTTCAGCTCTTGAGAATTCAGCTGATCTAAATAATACATGTTTATACATACAAATGGTGTGTGTGTGTCCCTGCATATTTTAAATGTTTGATTGTTTCACATTAAGGAACAAACGCTTACTGCAGAATACTGGAACACTTGCCATTTTGGTTTTAATTTTTTGCTATTATTATGAATCTCACACAGATTTTCCTTGGGTTATTTTTCATACCTGCAATTATTGCTGGCCTAAAACTGTGCAGACATGACAGGCAGACAGCATCTATTTAAAGCCTGAAGAGCGCCAGTAGAGACAGGGCAGCCACCATCCCCCACCTAATTAGGGATAAGAAGAGGTGGAAGACCTCGTGCTGCCTCCTTCTCTGCCTGCCTGTCTGCTGGGCTTGCTCCACTGCAGAGTGAGCTGCTGGTCCCTCACAGAGAATTCAATGCCATGATGGATTTGCAGAGCCTGGCGCTCTGGCCGCGCTAATGACTGCGGTGCCAGTGTGCTGGCACAGCCAAAGCACAGCCCAGCTGCCTGGCAGGAGGGGGACCTTTTCCAGCTTGTTCAGACCTTGGCCTCCAAAATGTGCCTCCTTATAAGTAAAGGAAGAGTTGATCTCAGCTAAAAGAACAGAAAATAAAATGTTGTTCTTTGCAGTGTATGCACACTTGTGCAAATGTTGTAAGAATCACCCACTGCTTTAACTTAGTGAGGGGAAGAGTTCAGCAGATGACTGCAAGTTTTTGGATATGTAACCGAGCTCCTGGATGGTGAGAATCCAGTCACTGGGACACCCAAGCTGCTAAGGTTTGCTTCTGTGGATGTGTGTAAACTTCAGGCTGTAATTGGCTCTGAGGGAAACCTTCAAAATGGAAGAGGATTTCACTGTACAGTCAGGTCAGAGGATTCCAGAGGCTGCTGCAGTGTGTGTGTAAGCCCTCAGCCCTGTCTTCCTGTGCTGCCTGGCCTTGGCTGTGCTCACCCCTGCTCTGATCAGGGAGGGCAGCACATTCCTCTATAAGTATACCTATACTGTGTTGTTCTGATAGGGCATCCAATTTGAATATGTGATGAGTTTAAGAAAAATCATGAATTAATTGAAATTAATCGGAAAATCCGAAACAGAGATGAAACAAGATCTGCTGCTCTTGATGAGTACCTGCAGGCTGCACATGCCCTCTGAGAAGGCCTGAATGAAGCAATGATGAATGATAAGTAGCTGGTAGGGAGCTCCCTTGTGTAGGGAACCTGAACATCTTGCTGCCCTGAGAACATAAACAGGGAAAGCTCCACTATGCACTGAGCCACAGGAAGCCAGAGTTGCAATGCAGAGGCAGAAACATCTCTGGGGGTTCAGGCTGCCTTTGGAAGATAAGGTAAGAGCCCTGCTACAGTGGTTTTTCTTGGCCAGTGTTATAGGGATTCACAATTTATTGCACAGATTGAAAACAAAATGCACTCCTAGTGCAAAACACTGGGGCAAAATGTGGGAACAGGGATGCAGCTTTCTGAGGTACTTCAGGTCCAGTGTTCTGCAACAGTTTTGTTGGAGAAGGGCTTGTGGTCCAAATTTAGGTTAATACACTTCCATGTCAGGAGACTATCTAGTCCTAACTGTGAGGAATGAGTGAAGATAGGTCCTGGAGGGAGCCAGCTGGCAGGGCATGAGCAGATGACAGCTGTTGGTGCCAGTGTGGATCTCCAGCACTGCCCAGCTTGGGCATATAATGGACAAAGTACAGTACAGGAGGATGAATAGAACAAACTGACCCTTGGGAGGAGGTGGGGGAAGAAGTGGGACTTGTTTCTCTGTGATGAAACACCAGTTTAATATGAACAAACTAGTTTCAGGTCATTTCAGGCACAAGCATATGAGGTGGAGATGATATCAGGCTAGCAGGTGTGTGTCCTGGTGGTGGAATGACATGACTGGTCTGAGGACAGCCGTGGAGATGGACATCAGCCCTGTGGCAAGATGTTGAAGCCCCAGTGAGGCATTACCTGTGAGCTCAGGGCGTTCAGGTCACTGAGCATCCTTGCAGAGTGACTGGTTTTGGTCATTATTAATTTGAGCTGGATTCAAAGCAACAGCTTAGAGGCAGTAGCTGTGATTTTTATAGGGCATGATGGCTTATTTAAATGCAAAATTCTCACAATAATGCCTTCATCTTAGCACAGTAAACTATCAATAGCTGCATCTTAAATAGCCTTGTATTTTAAACAAGGCGTTGCTAGTAACCACCATTTACTATTAAGTGTGAACAAGTCCCAGAAGTACTGTCAGATCTGTGTTTTTAATAACCTGCATAGCTATTAAAACTCCATTTTTAGCAATCCTGGCTAGCTGTATTTTAGGGTTATCTTTCTGTCACCATTTCTGCTCCTTGCAGGTGCAGAGTCACTTCCCAGAGAAATGGGTTTGCCACAGCACTTCTCATATTGCCCTACCTGGTACCAGCACTGCCAGGGCCCCACGAGGTCCCAGTTTGAGTGCTGGCTGTGGCTGCTTGCAGATTGCACACAGAGTTCAACTACCAGATGGGGGACACTAAATCTGCTTTGTCTCGCCAAGAGCTGGCAGACAGAGCACCACTGCTGCTGTCAGCCAGAGAAATACTGAAAATTGCTCAATCACCATAATTCAAGGAGCTCTGTGGCAGGTCTACAGCCCCGCAGGGCAGTGGGGGAGTGCTAGGTCAGCCATGGAGCCGTGTGAGCCCATGGCCCTGCTCCCTTCGTAGGGGACACAGCTACCTGCTGCTGCCCAGGTGTGGTGGCTCTTGCAGAAGTACTTTCAAGGGGGAAATACTGTGAATGACACTATTGCTCAGTAATTTCTGCTTTGTTTGCAGAGAGAGGTCATGGCTAAGAGCTCTGTCCCTGATCGCTTTTATGATGTTGCCTTAAGGCACTCTGAGGACCACTGAGATACTGGGCTGCTGCCGCCACCTTTCCTGCCATCCCTGCTTGCCATAATCTACAGGCTCAAGGTGAGGGGGAAACAGCAAACAAGTTTAAATCTTTATGGGCAGAGCTGGGCAAATACTCTGGCAAGTCTCAATCATTCTTTCAAACAGAGAGGTTTCATCTGTGGTATTGTATTTCCAGCCCTTATTTGCTCTTCCTGCTCTGTAGCAGTGGGGTTTCCAACAAGAGAGCCTTGAGCAAATGGGACCTTCAAAGGTCCTGGCAGCAGTGAGCCATGCTGCAAGCTGTGGAAATGGGCTGCCACATGGTGCTGAGCAAAGTGGGCACTTGTGTGGTGTATTTGAGTGTCCAGCTGAAACATCCTCTTTAGTCAAAATGTGGAATAAGGGGCTGACTGTGAAGAGCGAGCACCTGGTGTGCAAAGTGCAGCTCACTAGCATCAGTGGCCCTGCACTGGTGACACAAACAGATGCAGACCAAACCCTGAACCAATTTAAAAATAAATAAAATCGTACTTTTCAATCAGTAAGCGATAGTGTACTTTGCAGAATCTGCCAGGTATTTTTTGTCTTAAGCTGTAAATGATACAACCTGGTAGCTCCTTTTCTAGCCCTGAATCCTCCTGGAGATGTTTATCCATTGTGTAAAAGTAGGGGCGTCAATGTTGTAAACATGCAGGTAGATTTGCATATATGTGTTTGTATTTCGATGCAGCCCGGCTAATGTCTAGCAAAACTGTTTTTTAGTATACTGTATGGAATATGTCTTGCAAATACCCTTAAAAGGTTCAATTACAGAGTCAATTCAGTGGCTATTAGTAATGAAACATAAATGCAACTTTACATTTTTGCCAGCTGGCTCAGGTAACATGCTCTCATCATCTACAGCAGTACAGCATTTTTCAATTCTCTGGCTGAATATTAAATCCAAAATTAAACTATAATTTCCAAAGGGTTTGAAGGCAGTCTGTAGTCAGGCCAAAGAGGGCTCCTCCCTCCTGTGTGTCCTGCAGGAGCTCTGTTCTGAAGCCCAAATCTGCAGCTCGTCACATCTGCTCAGGTGGGGCAGACAGCTGTCAAGAAATCTGTGTTTTTGCAGCACCAACAGGAAACTGGTCAGGAGATTTCATCAGCTCATTGATTTATATGAATGAATGTAGATTTCTGTGCCTTAGATCATGGCAATAGTTTTCAATCTATTTTGCCCTTTTTCTCACTTCTGTCAATGGCTGTTATCAACTACTATTTTTGACCCTATCTATATTTCCAGATTTGGTGGAGATATAATATTTTCATCTGATCCTGTGTGCATCCCCACAAACAGTGCAGTTTTCTATCTTTCTGTCACCTGCATGTCATAACAATGTTTTCCATAATTTTCCATCTTCTCCTTGATGCTGTAACAGAAGTACACAGTGATGTTCTGCAGGTAGCAGTCCAGAAAGCAATAGACTACTGCCATGTTAATAGAGTATTTCAGTAATAGAGTGGCAGTACAGTGCATTTTATTAGGTGATTTGTTTCTGTTAGTGGCCACTGGGTGGAGGAAAAACTGAAAAAGCTGAGAGCAGCAGCACAGCTGAAAGTGGCCTGTTTTCCAGGGCATTCAGGACGCCTGCAAGTCCTCTTATTTTCCTAACAATGCACAGCAGCTGCTGAAAAATTAGAGGATTTGTTTAGGTGCCTGATTTTGAAACATGGAACTGGGCTTGTGATAGTTCCAAGGTGCAGTTAAGCAAAAAGGTCAAGAAGCAATGAGTGGTGACTGAGAGAGTGAAGCTTAGGCAGTGTGAGGTTAGCATGCTGAGCCAGCACCAGCAGGAACAGGGCTTGGGAGGGAGCTCTTCAGGAAGTGCTTGCTAAGAAAAGGCAACACTTATGCTTGCTTTTTCTTTATAGTTCTCTTCCCCATTGTTTTAGCACAGGATTTGCAAAAAACCAGTGGGAATGAAACTTGGCCGTACAAACACATTTGCTGACTGTGGGATGTATTGCATCTAGAAATTAACTGTGGGCACAATAATTTAAAATCCTGTTCCTTTTGAACCCTCCTGTTGTATGTTAATCTGAGGTTATATGCAAGAAGTTGCTGTTTCTAACCTAGTTTCCTCACTCTCCTGCAGGCTGGGGATGAGACTAGCCCCTTAAGTTGCTGCTAACACTTTTGCAGCATAAGCTTAAAATGAAAATGAAGCAGTTGCTTGGAAACACTCCTCCTCTTTGTGCCACTTACTTTACTTTCTCAAGATGTCTTTTTCCAGACTATTAATTGTAAGTGGCAAAAATATTACAGGCGGAGCTGCTGGTGTCTCTTACTGTGAAGATTGTGTAACAAGCCCCTGGTTTGATTGGCATATGCTTTGCCAGACTTGAACCCTTTTAAACAGAATTTGGAGGGAATTTGCTGTGCTAAGTAACTCCCTAAACTCTTTAGGAAGATTTAATCCAAACGGATGCCTGAGTATAGATGGAGGGAAAAATGCACTCACAAAAAAATGGGGTGAACTTTGAAAAGGTAAAATATCTCAATGCTTTGAAGAAAGGATCTGGAATTTGGTGGGGAATGATTGTCTGGCACTTTACTCAGGGGTATTTTTCTTATAATTTCCAATCTATGAACATTTGGCTAAACTGTAGGCATTTCCTTAACTTACAATTTGCATGTGTTGCGTATGGACAGCTTTGGTATATTAGCAGCTAAAACCAGAACCAATTTCAGCCACAGTCTGGACCGAGCTGAAGTCAGCTCTCCAGGGTTTATATCTTGTTGAAGGGATATGCAGAAAGTGGATAACCTATGTGCCAAGAAATCCTAATTCCAACATCCCTGAAATTCTGAGTACTTCACTTTGCAGCCTTAATGTTCTTACAGGACCTTTTTCTTGTGCAAAGTGTATATTTTTAAATTGGGCAATTTAAGCATCAACTGCATATATCTTAAAATTTTTGCAGTATGAGAATCTAATTTTTTCCATACAATTTTGTTACTGTCAGGAGGTTGGAAATTCCAATGGGCATGGGGTCCTATATCTTTGATAAGGGGGATGTCAGTGCAAAAGACTGTGTATAAAATTTAAAGTGTGTGGATCCATAAAATGCCTCAGGGTTATTCCTACTATCTGTAGGAAACAGTCCTACAGAGAATACTCTGGGACTGGATAACACTGAGAAGGCAGTTTTCCTGATGCTGGATCAATGATTTATTTTATTTTGGAAGTCTCTTCTGAGCAATAGGGTGGGGGCAAGATAACTCTGGAGGGTTTAGCAGCATGACATCTCTTGTGCAACTAAGCAAATAGGTGGGCAGTCTGGTTACACAGAGTTTCAAAATACACCAAGCATGCAAATATTTTTTTGAGTAAAATAGTAAAGTGCTGTTTGTTTCAGTGGCATGCAGAATATGATACATACCTTAAAACTTTGAAGTGGAATAAAGTATTGGTGGGAAACCCTGGATTCTAGGAATTATTTGCCTCTATATTTTTGGATGTTACTACAAACCATGTTCCCCCTCCATGTAATAATGCTAGTGCAGTGCACCTGGGTGTTTGGAAGCCCAGAAGGATTATTTTGTGTTCAGCAGACTCCTGTGTCTTTCTGGGTCTTGTATCTCTCGAATAAGGGCAGGATGATGGGTATGTGTAGGCTAAGGGGGCCATGAGACATCATTTGGGTAGAACCAAAGGGGTGTGGAGCAGAAAATAGATCATACACATTTGGGTTTTTTTGACTATGAAACCTGGTTTGAAAAGGATGTGTTGCTTTATAGTGAACAAAGGATTACCATCCACCTGAGCTTCCTGGACCCTCTTTTTTCACCTGAAAATGTAGTTTGGAATTTGAGGACTTCGGTGATTTTTGAAGGTTTTAAATACCTGGAAATCCTGGAGATGCAGTACCTTGGACAGACTGTGTGCCCAGGCAGCACTACAAGGCTTGGAGCTACATCTTGCTGAGCCTGTTGTGGCCAGAGCATCCGGAGCTGCTCCTCCCCGGGATGTGCCAGTCAGAGGGGCTGCAGCCCAGGCCTTCCAGCCTGAACTCACACAGATGCTGCGGCTCAAATTTCCATATCGCAGAAAGCTGGCAGGACTACACATCAGCAGGGCTAAAATATGACTGAAAGCTGCCTGCATCCATCAGGACCCATGTGCTAACATTCCTCGCTCAGCAGGGGTGTGATGAGTTCTTCATTAATATTAGCTCTGGAAGGAGCAGATGGTGCCAAGATCTTGCACCTCAGAGCCAGAATTACAGTTTGGAGCCAGCTGCATCGTTTTCATTAGCTCAAGTTTCACAGGCCCCTTCTAGCCTTCATTTACCTTTGTAAGTGGGATGAGAGTGCCAGCTCAATGAACTGATGTGCTAAACATGAATAACATGTTGAATGATTCTCCTAAGCAGCAGTACTGACTGATGAGTGCCACGTTCCCAGCCTCTCTCTAGCTGATGGCATATGTTGCTTTCACCAATAAAATCTGCAGACTCTAGAAAACTGGCTCTCAAGTTGCCTGGAGAAAGCCATAAGCAGCAGTAGGAATGTTCAAGGGCTGGGTGGCAAGAAAACCTCTGGCAGTTCTGTGTAACTGCTACTTGGATGGTGAGACTCTTGAGAAGAGGTAGTGGAGAGGCAACCTGGGAAGAATGCATGAGATCAATATTTTGTATTTATAATTTTGTGTATTAAATTGGTGAATGCTGCATTAGCAGAGATCTGTTTCGTAACACCATGACAATAGAACAGAAGTGTTTACTAATGCTGTAAAGGTCAATGATAAAATCAAGATGTCTAAATGAAGGTAAAGATACCATGGTGAACCAATACAGTGGAATCCTTACAGGTAGTGCAGAGAAGGAGGCGAGAGAAATCAGAGGATCTTGATGAAAATTACTTAGAAGGCTGCTAAAGTAGAAACAGCAACTTCACATTGCAATGGTGTGGTAGGGATTCCATAGGCTGATTCAGTTAATTTTACTCTGCTAAAGCTCACCAGGAATGTGTTCAGACACATGACTGAAGATACAGTGTGTGTAGCTTGCACCCACAGCAAATGGAATTTTGAACATTTGGCTTAAATAGGACTACATTGTGTCATTTGCTTCCCAATGCACTCTAATCTGCTTTAAAACAAAGATGGGTCATCTCAATGCAAACGTTAAATGTCATGTTCATGGCAAAATAATTTAACTCTGAGAAAGGATATCTCCATCTCAGAGTATGTTCATTTGTCTAACTGCTCCGACTCTGGCATACAACTTCTCTTTTCCAGGATCTGATCTGAATACAGAAGTCAATGGGAACATTGCTTTCAGCTTGGCAGGGGTTGTAACCAGCACTGACAGAGATTATTGCTCTTGCTACACTGTAAATTTGGACAAGCTAGCTAAACAGTGCAGCCTTTTAAGTGGATGATTGTGAAAGGTTTTTAAATCTTGTCTTTTGTCCATTAATGACTTTTCCCTGTTTGTTTCTTCATGTTGGTCCAGTTGGTTTGATGCAAATGCAGTGAAATCATCTGGGAATACAAAAAAGTGTCAGAAAATAACTTTCAGAACACTTGAAAAGGACTCTCTAAGATTTCAGCTAGGTATAAAGGGCTCTTATGGTAGCATTTATTTTTTTTTAAAAAGGGACTTGTTGATTATTACTGTGTCTGGATTTAGTAGAGTGTAATTTATTCCTTTCCCTAACAAATGGCAATTAAACACAAAAGGTGAAATACATCCCACTGAAATGAAAGGCAAAACTCCCACTGTCTTTGGTGGGACCAGGAATTCACCCAAAGTGTTCATGGAGAAATACTTTGAACACAATAAGCTGTGCTTTGTGGTAGTAAAGAGCTTTTATTTAGCTCACAACTCCAGATATTCACGATGCATTTGAGTGGTCTTTGCTGCACTGCTGTTTTTCCATCTCCTAAAGGGCACATACAATTCATTGTAAAAGGGGCATCGATGGCTCTGTGTGCCTATTTCTTTCAGGCAACAGGTGCTCCAGGCACCAGCCTGTGTCTGTAAGGTGGAGAAAACACCCATCTGGTAAGAAAGGCAAATCTCCTCTTAGCCTGTATTTCTTTTTCCTGGGCCAAGGGAGGGCTTAGAGCTGGCTCCACCAGGTTTCTGCTCCAGCATTAGTCACTAGGATGAACTGACACTCTGGTCACCTTAACCAGGAGGGTCAGTGAGCCCATGGATTGAGACTGGCTGGTACCTACCCCGCCCCCAGATAGTTAATCACCTCCCAGCACAAGTTACTTTGATAGTTGCTTAAAACAGCACTGCAAAACCCAAACAGCTGTCCAGCCACATCACTTCTTGCTTGCTGGGGCTTCATTCAGAAAAGAACTATTGACCTCATTAGTAAACTAAAAAATGTCTGGAAACATTAAAAATATAATTTTTGGGATGAGACAGTGGAGGAGAGTACCTGAGGCAATTATTATTATTATTTTGGTCCAAACTCTGCTCTGATAGCAAATAGTCTCATAGAATTCCACCACGCTTGCATGCTGTGGGTGCTGTCAGGATGTTATCTGCCATCACGGTCTCATGAGGAGGGAAGGAGAACTAAAGAAATCCCCAGAAGTAAATAAAACATGATTGAGTGGGAACAGCACAACCACTGCCCCTAGAAGCTGGGAACTCTAGGGGGGGTCTCTTGGCTGGTCACTCACAGAGATGTTGTTCATTATGGGAATAGAGTAGCCAGTCAAGAGCAAAAGAAATGTTTAGCAGCAACAAAGCTGAACGCACTCATTTCACCCCAGAGTTGTACTGTAGTCTCCCTCTCAACGTAGAAAACAGTGATGAATGTAAAACCTGCCTGTACAGATCCCCTCCTGAAGGGCATTTCGTATGCGCTGCACATGGAAGATATTTACATCTTTAAGCAGAGATCATTGTCCGGCGTGCTTTAGTTCCAGCAGATGAAACTCCAACAAAACCAACTTCTGCTGGATCTCACCAAATAAGCCAGAGAGTTTTGTGGTTGGCTGGGGAAAGCAATATTTGCCAGTGGGCTTTGCACATACAAAGGAGAGTCCAAAATGGGAGGAACTACCGCTTTCTGTTGATGCTTCTCCTAAGGGGATCTCTTCTCTCAGGTTCAAATGCCAGTAACATGGAAGGTCTTTCTTTGCTCCATTTGACAGAGTGAAATTAAATCCCACAGTGGTATAAATGAGTGTGTGGGGTTTTTCCTGGACACCACATACTGCATCTCATGCTTGCACGCGGGGAAGGGATGTTGGTCGTGGGACAGAGTGACAGATTCCCTTCTCCCCCTGGTATCTGTTTCATGCCTTGTTGATTCTTAAGGAAATTCAGGTTCAATATTCATTCACGCTACAGCTGCATGTGGGCTGTGGTGGCATGAGGACTCAGGGTCTGTGGCTTTGGAGGTTTTTTCCCATGTAATTGGACACAAAGATGGACTTGAAGAGATCCTTCTGGCAGAAGCTGGAGGATCACTGAACATGCACTGCAGCTTTTTGTGTTTAAAGGCAGATTTTCTTCATGAGAGGAATATTAACAAAGGGGTTTTGTGTTTCTGAATCATACTCTGTATAGTGAACACTGTGGCTGTTTAAGGGATTTCCTGTGGTGGGTTGACGCTGGCTAGATGGCATATACCCACCAAAGCTGCTCTATCACTCCGCTCCTCAGCTGGACAGGGGAGAGAGAATAGAGCAAAAGGCTCATGGATCAAGATAAGGGCAATAATTGGGACAGGTAACGGGCAAAACATCCACTGAAGAATGTTAAAGAGCAGAAGGGCATGGGGAATTGGTGGTGTTCTAATTGTGTTGGAGGGATGAGTTGTGTGTCACTTGTCCACTTTCATTCCATGTTATGATCATGTCATTTGGAATTTGGTGCAGGAAATTGTTTTTTGTTGGTGCAAGTGAAGATTGTATGATGAATGTGGATTTTAATGGTAATTCTTTAATGATAATTATCTGTTTTACAGAGGTGAGGGATGGCTGTATTGGGTCTGTGTGGCAAGCTTTTGTGGTGGAGGGGCTACAGGAGTGGCTTCTGTGAGAACGGAGGTATGGGGGAAGGTGATTTTATGATTTAGTTTTATTTCTCATTATACTACTCTGATTGGATTTGGTAATAAATTAAATTAATTTCTCCCCAACTTGAGTTAATTTTTCTCGTGATGGTAATTGCTGAGTGATCTCCCTGTCCTTGTCTTGGCTCAGGAGCCTTTAGTTGTATTTTCTCTCACCTGTGTATCTGAGGAGGGAAGTGATAGAGTGGCTTAAGTGGGCACCCAGGGTCCAGACAGGGACAGCCCCCAAAGGACAGTGACTTTCATTTAGTAATTGACAGATTTTTCATTTAGTATAATATTAAAATTATACAGTATGGTTGTACAGAGCTGAAAAATAGTGTTTCTGTGATGCAGTCAAGGGAATAAAACAGGGAGAAAATACATTTTCATCTAGCAAGACTTGAAATATACATCCACTTCTGGTTTTGTTAATAAAGTTCTTAATTTGCAGTGTGTCATAGGAGGGCAGCATTAGTTATTGTAATGCTGTATTTATGATGTTATCAGTAGCAGAGCTGCAATACAGCTTTCACCACAGAACAGAACTCAGATTACTGGGTATTTAACATGGAAGTTCAATAACAATAATTTAATATGTACTATGTACAGTCAGAATGATATTTTTTCTTTCAGCAGGAAATAAATGTGTTGGATCATTAAGCCTTATTTCCCTACCCTCCTCCCCATTTAGAAAATAGTTATAGGTAGAGGTCCATACCAGTCTATGGTTTCATTCTATGCAGTTACATTGGCTTTTGTGGTGTGACATTGATTTATGTCAGGAAAGCATCTAATCCGGCTGTCAAACGTAGTATCTTTATGTGGCCATAAAAGTAATGGAAGAAATCATATCAGGGTATCAAAGATATTAACTGTATTTGAATATATTTTGGCAAAAAAAAGAAACTGGAGGATTGCAGGTAAAGTGTGTTTACCTTTTGGTCTTTGACTTCAAACTTCTGGTTCACTGCAAACTGTTGGAGACCAAAATTTCACTGATTTCTGGAACTTTTTCCATATGAATTTATTGCTCCTGATATGTGCTGAATTAACAGCCTGGAGACTGAACTCTTTTAACTTGGGTGGATTTCAAGGTTCCCACACAAAGCCTGATTGTTTCCATTTTGGGAAGGGATTCTCTCTATTTGTCCCTTGTACAGTCCCAGGCATGCTGATGATACTCAATAAATAACCATAAATAATAATAAACTCTGAATAACGTGATCTGTGCAGCTGGACAGGGCTTAGGGGATGAGACGCCCCCATGCTGGGTCCCAGTGCTGCTGTGCCTGTCCTGGCTGCTCATCCTGCACATTCTGCTATGGATCAATGGAGCAGCTGCTGGCCCATGCCTGGTTCTATCCGGACTTTGCAGTCTGCTCCCTTTTTCCCTTTTTCTTTTCTCTGATATATTTAGGAATCCCTATCTTAAAGGAAGGGGTTACTTTCTGCCTGTTGCTAAAACCAGTTTTTAATTGTCCCTCCTGGGATCTGGCAGCTTATTCTACATCTGAAGCTGTATGTTTTTTGATGGTAGAGCTGCCACCACAGGTACTTGTCCATGTAGTTAATATGAACTAAAGAAAGAGGAATTGCAAGGTAGAAAAATTTTTCAAGCTTAGTATAGCATAACAAAGTGGAGCTGTTAGGAGTCAGAAAAGTTTCCCATCTAGTTTCCTCCCAGACTTAGGGATCAACCCTGGGCTGGTTGGTGAGCCAGGGTACAAACACTAGGGAATACTTTGCTCCTCCAAGGTGTAAGCCCAAATGTCGATACCTGGTGTCACCTTAGGATGGTAGCACCTTGCAGGAAACACACATCTTGCAGGCTTGGCCTGCAAAATCTTTCCCCACCCAGTAAATTCACTGGATGTCAGCGAGTAAAGCAACAGGCTTCAAGTGCCTTATATAGGGGATTAACGTTGGCATTGGACTGAGCTCTATGGCTTTGCTTCTACTGCTAAAGTCAAGATGTGGGAGAAATGTGAAAAAGTAAGCCAGGTTTTTGCCCTTTGAAGACAGGGAAAGGTCTGTGCAATAAGCTACCCTTTATCCCAGGCTAAAAAGAAATAATTTTTTCTTATTGTTGTCAAATTGGCCTGAAGTATCACTGTGAATACATCTAGCTGTTTCCAGTTGCTTTTAACTGAGCTAGATATTGAATATTTGAGTTCTTTATAAACACGGGATGAAATTATCATCATTTTCCAGAGGGCTCACAATGCAGTACAAACAATTCAAGTACAGTAAAGTATTTATTAATAATCTCTGAAACACTGTAAAGATTATTTCCTTGTCTGAAGCTACAACAGGCCACAGTATCTGCCTTCACACGAACAATCCATTCCTGATTTACAGACACTTCCTATAAAGGGCTGTTTCTTACAGCATTCAGTATCTGCTGGTTCTGGGGTTGGTGATTTGTGATAGTTGTTGCTATCTGGTTATTCACCAGTGGCCAGAAACACAGACATTAAACTTGCAAGTCCATTAGCAGGACTTGGGCTCATATGCTGAACTGATTGATGTTGCTGCATTATTAGAGTTGGTGTTCTTCAGATAAAATAAGGGAGAATTTTTTGACTCACTTCAATTACAGCTTCACCTGCAAAGAATTGCCTTGTTTCTCTATTATTAATGAAGTTCCAGATTACTTTTTTCTCATTCTCTCCCCTCTGTTTCCCCAACCTCCCACCCATTGCCCTGTCAGCTCAGCATACTTTTGATTAAGAGGAAAAGATTTTATCTGTCTCTAATGTTAAGCTGGTCTGTCTCTTTGCCCTTGTGGGAATGAAAAAAATCCAGTGGCATTACAAAAGGAACCATGAAGACTCCTAATGTCATCCTGTTCAGCATTCCCCTTCTTAGTAAAACAAGCTTTAATATTCAGGACATTGAATAAGCTGTAGTGAGTGCCAATTTCTTGCTTGTATACTTGTTGCATTGCCAAAGTCTCTTTGGCTCTCCAACAGGGATGCACAATAGTAGAAATGAGTAAAGTGAAATACCAGATCCAGCTCTGATCAAACTCTGGAGGAGTTTTTATTTAGATTTGAACTTTCTCACACCCATTGCTATGCAGTAGTTGCTGGAGCTTGGTGGCTTGCCACAGCATAAATATCGTATGCTAGAATGTGTTTAGCTTTAGAGGGTTACCTGGGAAAAAAAGCCTTTCCAGCTGTAACGCTTTAAAAGGTCTGTTTCAACCTGTCTTCCCTCACCCCTCCTTCCTGGCCTTTTAACACCTGCATGTGAATATAAGATTGAAGCTGGTCATTTACAGAGAAGGAAGAGCCCTGGTGTTGTAATTGAGATGTTAGTGCGTGCCTCCATGGCACATATTAGCTGAATAAAACATGCAGTCACTAAAGTGAAACAAAACAATAAAACTAAGCCCTTTGGTGCTCCATTATAGGGTGTTATGCAACATAGAAACCTGCAGTCATAAAACTGAGAATGAGAGAAACCTTACACTTTCAAGAACAAAGGCATCCAAGCATCAAGTTGGAAACAGCACTAAACTTCCATTCTCTCTGCACCTGGAAGCAGTTAGTTTTAAAAGCCATACTGGTTTATGCTGTTCTCTTCCAATTTAAATAGGGCCTTCATGTGTTCTTGTTAGATGCTTATACAGAAACATGGTTTTAATTAAGTCATGCATTGATCCAAGTCCAAAAGATACATTTATTTCAGAAGATAAATTCATTAGCCATAGGCATAAAAAGCTGGTGTTCTTACTGAGATGATTCCAGCCTTGGGAACGATGTTCTGCATCCTTTCTAAGTGTATAGTGTGCCATACAGCTCTGGTTTGCAGGGCATCAATCAAATATACTGTATCCTTAAGCCGTTTGGCATAGTTAGTTTTGAGAAAAAAAGGCAAGCTGAAAGAAAATTAAGATGTATAAGCATGGGAAAACAGATGTTTTAAGCTGCCAGATTTCACTAGCATTTATCAGTAATTTATGAGTGATACTTAGCTATTGAAAATAAATCCTGATGAATAATTTATTGAAATATATGAGTTTCAGCAAATTGCCCGGACACAGTAGCAAGTTTTCTGAATGTCTTTGTAGGTATTTATAGATTAAAGATGTTTTTTCAGCACTTCTTGGGGTGTAAATGAGAAACCTCTCAGGGACATGGTGTATGTCTCATCATATGGGCATAACTCACTCTCTAGTCTTAGAAGTTGAAGAATGTGTAACATTTTTCCTGGTTCTTAGTTTGTTAAAATTTAATCCCCCCCAGATATCCTCCCATGTGTATTCCTGGAACTTCTGGGGGCTCATGGAAAGCATAAAATAAAGAAAAAATGTTGTACAAAACAAAATGGTTGTTCATGACCATCTCTTTACAATGGTAAATGATTAAAATATTTATATAATTTATATAGTTCAAGTAACCATATGAAAGGAAAAGTGGCAAAACTATAATGTGACAAATTCAGAAAAGTCAGAAATTTGGAAAAAATGTTTTATGCCTTACCCTCTCCCTCTTCCTCTTTTAGATAAAGTTTTCCATAATGTGTAATATATCTGAAGACAGATGCTCAGAGTGGTGCACCATTTTCTGACAAACGCTTTGGTAAAGTCTGGCCTTTTTCCATGAACTCCCCAAGCTTGAAGTGATTTCAGGCAAATATATTCTTGACTATCTTCATTCACAGGAAAGGCCCCATCTGACTCCTGACCACTTTCATGCTTGATGTTTTTTATGGAGCTCGTTTAATGTCGGGGCACAAGACAGATGTGCCTTGACATCAGTGAACTTTGAACATGGCACTGCAGGTTCAAACGCTCGCAGGCCCTGGGTCATTCCTGTGCCATCTGCTTTCCATAGGGCTGCAGGAGAGACCTTATTGTACCATTTAAAGGGGCTTGACTACATGATCAGAAGTGCTCCTTGATGACATATATCTCTTCTTTGATTATACTGTACTGAGCTAAAGAAAAGAGTGCTTTTCCACATTATTACTGCTCTTATTATGTGACTTGTTATCTGCATCTTTTCTTAACATGGAGTTAAATAGTGTTGCTTTCTGTTTTTTGCTCTGCATAAAATTATTGGACACTTTGCATCTCCCAAATCTGTGGAGTTTGAGCAGTTCAGCACCAAGATTTTAGCCACGAAACACTGAAGAGATAAATGAACTTCTAAGTATCTTTTCACTTGGTATCTGTGAGTGTGACTGTCATAGGGTTGGATAAGTGCTTGAACTCAAAACATTGTTGGTCTAAGTAACATTAATTAAGCCCATGACCTGCAACCTGGAGACATTAATTTTTTGTGTCAATTACCTCGCTGGTTCATTTGATGTTTTGGGGGTTTTTGTGTTTTGAAGAAAAAGGTTTAAAGAAAAACTAAGCTTCTGTTTAAGAGATATTTTCCATGCTGTCCCATTATTTATGTCCTTACAGCTCTTTTATGTTCAAGGGACTCTTCATGCTCTTTTTTCTCTGAAAATTAGTCTCTCAATTAGTATAGATACAAACACACTACATACAGTGTACATTCATGTTCAGCATTGAACATAAAGCTGGCCAGTGAGCATATAAATGAAGGTTACACAAGGTGAACTATAGGATACTGTGTAAAGTGTAAAATCAGATAGTCTGAATAGTTTCCCAAGACTTCTTTTTAAGAACTCAACAACACACAATTTACTGAATATTACAGAAGGATTTTATAGACTAAATAATGGTTATTCGTGTACTTAAGTGCCAGCATGCAGATTTACTGTGGTGAACTGCAGCATTTCTTCCTTGGAGAAAAACACAGCCTTGCTCAACATCCTCCAGTAAAATAAGAGTTTTTAAAGGACTGAAGTTACAGTATAATTTATAGTTATTTTAAGCACTGAATTTTCAGACCATTTCCCTCTGTTTTCTCACTGGTGAGGAATGCTCAAGGACCGTAATATCAGCATGTCTCCTATTACAAAGTTAAACTCCGGAAACATTTAACAAGGTGAAAGTTCTAAAATTAGCCCATTTTCTCCAGCCCACATATCACACACCTGTGGGAGAACGTGGCCATATACGGTATATGCTACACTTTCTTTCCTCCTTACAAATCAAAACACTCTAACCTAGCATGCAAAACATGTATTGCCTATTTTCATTAAGTCAAGAGACCTATGAATTCCAGATGTAAGCCCTTCCACTTATCCTTCTCAAAGCTGGAAAGGGCATTTTCCTGTACCCTTGTCTGGTTTGCAGCAGGCGATCCCGTTCTTCCACATTTCCTGGCTGCACAGTGCACTCCTGTGCAGAGGAAGGGCATGTCTATGTGTGAGGAATTCAGTGAGTTCAGGCTTTTAACATACTCCAACATGCCTTCAAGATATTTGGTCAATATATTTCCCTACTTCCAATATACCACCTGACTGGCGATAGCCCAGCTTGGGGCTAAAAAATCCCTTGTTGTCAGTGACTACTCTCAAGACATACATGGTAGTTATAACAAGTGTAAGAAAAAGAGAGGTTATCATTGCTGTGTGGTACTGGGTCTTTATTACAGCTAGCAAAATTTAGATATTCACAAATAGAGAAGGGTAGAGAACCACCGGCTCAGATGATTTGTTTTCAAAGTGAGGATCAGCTTTATCATGAACCAGTTTTGGGTGTTTGGGGATCTAGCTAATTTCTTAGAAAACATGTTTTTAACAATGGCTTTTTGCAGTTTTTTTTCCAAGTCTGTTGGTGGGAATTTCTTTGTGAGTAAAGATAATTTCCCAGGAATCACTGCAGTTGAAAGAGATAGGTGGTTTATCTGTAGTTGTGACTAACAAAAAATGACTACACTGCTTCATGCATTGATGGTTTTTGTCACAATTAAGGGTTTTTTTCAAGCATTCGTGTGGTAGAAGCAATGGATCCTTTAGTCAGTTAAGTATGGGTGGATTTGAATAACTGATTGCCAGCTGACAGTAAATTTATCTGTGGTAAGATATCCATGGAAGAAGATTCTAGCCATAGTCCTTCTGACTCAAAAGAAAGAGAGAATGCTGGTCTTTTGTGAAATAGGCACTGGGTGTGCCTTGGCAGCCCTCAGAAAAACTTCCTAACTCCACTGGTACATGACCAAGCAGCAATACACAGTAAATATATTGCTGCCACTACTGAAATTTTATGCTTGTGTTGATCTTCACAACACAAAAAATTGATTTTGATCCAAACATTAAAAACAAAAATGGGGGAACAGAATTGGGAATATATGGATAAACTCATAAACAGCTGGTCTTGGGCATAAATTTTTACAGGAGAAATTTTCAGGTCAGGGATTGCTACTTTGATGTGTGTTGGCGTTGTGCTAACACTAAGGGGTAGCAATCTGTGCCTGGGGCTCATAAGTGCCATGGTAAGACAAACTACTGCTAAATTGCCCTTGCTGCTGCTAGGTTTGTGATATATCTGAGTACATAAGTGTTTATAAAGATTATTTACTCCGTATCTTTGTTTTCCTTGTATTTCAGGATAGTACTTAAACTAGACAGAGAAGTAGGCTTGTGAACAACCAAGTGGAATAAAATTGTCACTGTATTGCTGGCAGACTGAAGTTAAAGTGCCATGTAAAATTTTTTCCCTGTTTTTAACTAAGAATATTTTTTAAAGGGTGTTTAAAGCATAAGTCAAGTTGAAAATTATTATTTTTGTCAGAAACACGATGGAAAACAGAAAATTAGAGACTGATGTGTCACATGATTCTTAGGTACAGATCCAGAGTATGAAGTTGGGAATGGACTTTTGCCATTGCAGCTAAGAAATCCTTTAAATTTTTTTAAATGTTTCATTTGGCACACTGAAGTAAAACTAATAGAAGAAAACAAATTTTTTCAAGTCTACTGTACATGTCGTTTGGAGATAGTAATCTACGAACATTTCCAGTGAGAACTTTAGTTGTGTTGCTTTGGGTCTTGTAAAAAGTGAGGATTTTATAGCATTTGCCAGCTATCTGTTCTCCAGTGGACCTTAAATGCTAAGGCTAGGAAAAAAGTGTCTCTCCTGAAAAGGTATTTGTTGCCATTGAAGCAGTGAGTGTTAATAAATTAAAACAAACATTCTTCATAGAATTTATGATTTGATTGCTTTCAAAGATGGAGTGCAGTACTTGCAACAGAATAGGACCTTTTTAAATTTTTTTTTTACCTTGTACGGCTTGCAATGAAAAAAGGCATAATGTTATTCATATATAAAAAGAGATGGGAGATAGCAGGGCTAACATTCTCCACTGCATTCCTGTTATGCTGTAAATTGGGAAAATCCAAGCTGTCGCTCATTAGGAGCCTTTCTTGCTACAGGCTGTCACTGAACATTCCCATCCACTGGTGCCCATGAACAGTGGGATTAAAAATAACCAGCGAGGAAACAATGAGAGGAGAAGAAGATGGAGGATGATGAAGATGTCTTGGGAGTGAATTCCATCTGCATGGGCTCTTAAAGAGCCACATACAGTGTATTAGCATGGTAAAGTGCCTTGGGGAGATGTCCTAAAGCAGGAAACTGGCTTGCTGATAGCTACATGAACTGTACAAAGGTTTGGAGGGTCCAAGCACTGTGCCCCTTCACAGCTGGTGTTGGATGCCATTGCTCAGAAATCTTCATGCTACTTTTGAGCAACAAGCGAGGCTCTACTTTGAATATGAATGAGTGAAGTCAACTGCCCCTTAATTTATACACATTGCTAGAGACTGTCCCAGGGTTTGGAATTAAATACTCCAGCACAAATCTCTTTAAACCTTGCCTAAATAAGAAATTATGCTAAAGCTTTTTAGTAAGGAGGTTCTCCCCGCTGTTGAAATAAAAATCAATTATGTTTGCTCTGCTGTGAACAATGTGGCTCCATAGCCTTGCTTTCTAATTGGGTAATGCCTTAATGACCTGCTGGGAGGCTGTGATGCATTGCTTTGGACCCTCTCTGCAGGCTCTTAGACTACCAGTCAGATGTCAATGAAGCTTGACTCAATAGGGGTTCTTTTTCTAAAATTCCATTATTCATCTGGGTTTATGCACTAAAATGATCACAAAATAAAACCTTCACATCAAGCAGAGTTAAATAGAATTATGGATGCTTTACCTCATTGTTAGACTTTGAGATTGTCACTGGATTAAAATTAGGTTCTTTTTTATTTGTTAAATTTGATGAAAACATTTTCTCGGTTTTGGGTTTTTCTGTTAAGCATTGAAAGAAGCAACTTTAAAAGTGGTGGATTTTTTAAAATAAGGAGTTGTGTAAGTATTTTAAATGAGTCTTATCTGTTCCTGTTTATTTTAAACTGTAAAACAAATGCTTAAAAATGTCTTATTCACTGTCAGTGAGTGATAAGTATCAAACCGTCTACTTAATTTAATAGCTGTGTTGAATAATTCTGGTTTTCTTTCAGAATTGGGATAAACAAGATTAAAAAAAAAAAAAAANTACATTTGCTTTATATTTTCTTCCTAACGCCTAATGGAGACCAGTAAAGCGGAATTTTAAAAACCCCTTTTACTAAGCTGGTGTTTGAAGAGGAGAATTGCTGGTTCTGGAGGGCTTCTCTTCCAGAGCAACAAGGAGCTCTTTCCTTTGCCTAGAGAAGATGTTTTCTTTCCATGATGACAGCCTGAAGCTACATAGTTGTGAGAAAGGTAAAATTAGGCTGGGAAATCATCTTTCCTGTTAAATATGTCTATATATACACTCATATGCATGTATACCATTTGAAAAGCAAAAGGAAATGACATTTGTATATTTTTCTAACAGCCTTAAGGAAAGCTATTTAAACACAATTCTGCTATGCAGTAACAAATTAGGAGTTACCAGGGCAACTGCAGGTAACAATTTATTCATACTACCTCTGGAACACAGTCCACCTTCTTAACATGACTGACTGATGCGTTGTGTGAAATATATGTATTTCCAAATTATTAAGGAAGTCAGTCATACCATTACCATAAAATGGTAGCTTTTCCTGAAGTTTATAAGGCTAATGAAATGTACAAAAATACAATAAGAAATAAGTGAAATGTATAAATAAGTGAAAATTCTAATGGGCTTTACTTTTTCAGGTCTATATCTTCCAGAAAATTGTCTAATTTTTAAGCTTTAACTTTCTGGTTTTAAAATAAGGCCAGAATTAGTATCTCTTAGGATCTACATCAATGAGATATTAATTTTTCATCAGAATCCTCTCGTCAGAAAGATGAGAGATTTTCTGCAGATGCCTCACCTTCATCTCTCACACTGAATTCGCATTTTCAACAATCCAGATCTTCCTGTCAGAGCTTCCATGTCCTTGTCTCCTGGTTAATACCATCACCTTTACTTTTAACAGTTTTTAATGCTACACTTTGTATACTTGTCTAGCATGTAGACACACTCTATCATTTGCAACCCATCAGTTGTAACATATAAGATCTTCTAGTCTTACTGATTATCTGTCAGAGAGAAATGAATTGATGTTTCCTTCCACACATGAAGGAGATTGACACAATTGTTTTCCTAAAACCTTGGACAGTTCTATGAAAACCGTGATCCCAGTCATTCAGACAATACATCTTACTCCAGTATTTTAAATTTTTTTCATGTTTATGAAGGTTTCATCAACATCTATATCACTTCAGTTGTGAAGTAGGTCATGAAATGTAGTCCTACGCAGAGTTTCCTGCCAGCAACTTCTTAAAAAGTCCCTTTTCTCCTCTGCTTTTCATTGTTTAAACAGTCTGCCCCAAATGCTGTGTTAAATTGTCTCCAGGGACAAACACCCACCACAACCACCACTGACTGCACGGGTTTTTCAAATGTTATGCAGCCCCCAGATACGGTCTGTCTCTATGCCCAATTAGAATGATAAGTGTTGAAATCTCAGAAGTTTGCAGTTTCTTAACATGAAAAGCCTGTAATCCTCACATGATATATTGCACCTTGTCAAGAACAGAGTGTATTTAGAATAATTGGCAACTTCATAGTTTAATATTGATCAATTACTTAGGGTGAGAGCATGAGCTAGAGATTTGGAATGCTACAGGCTCACCAAAGGTTGTTTTTAGAAATTTAGAGAGGCTTGTTATAGGTTCACCCCTCATGTTTGATCTGTAAATGCTAAAAAGCTGTTCTGTTTTATAACATCATGGCCCCACCCCTATCGTGCAAGAACCATTCTCTGCACATCTAATTTTAATCAGTAAAGTAAATAAACTTGAACTTGGAATACTCTCAAGACCACTTGGTCATGTTTTCATAAACACTTAGGAAAGGACTCAAGTTTCTTGTGGCTAATATTAAAGCCTTAGCTGAAATGCTTCTTCCAGCTGTCCTGAACCAGAATTTCCCCCAGTACACACTTGGAGAATTATGGGACTCTAGAAGGTGACATGGCACTCTACAAGAAGCCATAAAGTCCTCTGTCCCTGGCACACAGACCTGCAAAACTCATTAAATTACTTTATTCATAATCCTCCTGGAGGTACCTTTTCTGCTTTCCTCTTCTCTCCCTCCACCACCCTGCCCCACATATGTCTTTGGCTGTTGGCCTTAAACTGTTGCATTTTAATGTTTTATTAGGCACAATGGGAGAAGAACCTGGCTTCTATCTGAAACAGCACAAAATAACTATAAAAATCAATATACAAATTATATGATTTCTTGGTATTGAGCTACGGTTTTAATGTTCGTAAAAAATTAGTGGGCCACCTCACAGCATAGACCTGTCTGCTCCTCAGGGAATGAAGGGTTACATTTAATTTTGATATGCATAGAATTTTATGGAAGGTTACAATGTTGCTAATGGCTGAAGTATGGCAGCTGTTTGACAGAGCCAGACTTAAGACACAGGGTCCGATCAAATCTTGAGAGAGACGGATTTTTACTTCCTTCAATATTTCTGGGTGTTTTTTAAAATGTCACAAAATGTGACATTTTTTTAATTCTTGAGAATTTATCTTCTGAAACAGTAAAACTCTGAGCGAGATCACCCCAGTGTATGAGACTTGTCTGAGCTTATTCAGTGATGAATTTCTTAAAACAGTACTTAAGTGATATCTAGGCTGGTGCTATCTACTTTGCAAGTAGATGGGTCACCCTGAAGGACCAGATACTTACCCTGACTGAAGAAAAAAATATATAATCAAAACAGCTTTTTATCTACATGTGGAACACTACTTAGAAGTTTCCAAAGGAAAAAAAAAATTGTTTTAATGAGGAAATCTGTTAAATTCTAACTCAATTTTAAACATTGTCTATTTCTGTCTTATAGTATAATAGATGGAGATTTTTGACTCTTCCATTTACCGAAGACGAGAGGTGAGATCTACAGAAATAAAAGAACTGTTGTGGATTTTCAGCATTTGCATGGCTTCCATCCCTTTTGTTTCACAGTCCCACAGACTGTGAAATAGAAAAGAGAAGTGTCCTCAAGTGCAACTTTTTCTCATCTGATCAGGAAGGTTGGACCAGATGACCCTCTGTGATTCAGTGATCAGTTCTTACATGTTGTAGAAAATGAGGTTTAGATATTTGGTCATATAAGGCTTCCATGACTTGCATGCTGAGCCATAAGCAAAGTCCTTGGATTTCTGAATTGTAGGAGAGCGTTTTCTCCACAGCCTGGCTGCTGCACTCTGCTCCCCACTTACGTCCTTGGGGTTCCTAGTGCACCCCTGTGAACATCAGGGCTGTGTTACAGCAAGACCCTCCATGGCGTGTCTCATTAGGTCCAGACTGAAAATTTTGAATGGAGCTAAAATGTCTATGATGTCTCATCCATTTGATCTCAGATTTATATGAGGGTTTCAGCTGATAATTTTGCAGACTTCTGCAAACTTCTCTAATGTCTCAGAAACATGGTCTTCCTTTTGTGTTAGACTGGACTGTGATAATAATATTTTAGCTTGGGGCTGAATGACAACTTCTTTTCATCTTTTCTTTGCTTATAGAAATTTTGACATTATTAGCATATGGCTCCAAAGGATTTTGTTATGTTTTCAACTAGTGGATTTGTAATGAACAGTTTATATATGACATCACAGTTTTTTCCAGGCCAAGACACTACTATGTCAGGTCATTAAAAATACTAAGCTGATACTATGTCATAGATACTATGTCAACTCTTAAAAGAACATTTACAGCAAAATAATACTTTCCCATTAGAGTGCTGGCATTTTCTGTGTCTCAGATACAGTATTTGGATTTGAAATCTCTCTACCAAGTAAAACTCTTGTTGATATGTTTGTTTCAAGGAGGTTTTCTATGAAAATATTATCTAATATCACCTAAAAGTGGCTGAGATGTCTGTATACTAGCACAGGAACTATCAATTCCTGCCTTGATGAAGAAACTATTGTGAAGAAATGTAAGTTCAATGATTTCACAATGTTTCTGCTGTGTCCTCCCTGTTTTCTTTCAATTCATCTTGTAAATGGCTTTCTATTATTGCTTTTAATTTCAGGAACTGTTTGTGAGTTGAGGGTATTTTCTGATGTTCACCATGAGATGTCCTATGCTGTGGCTACATTGAGAAATAAGTCAGAGCAGTAGCTGCAGATTAGTTGAAGAAAGAAGTTGGTGCTGAGGCTTCTGCATCCACACAATTAATTCTTCAGAGATTTTTCTTCAGAATAAATTCAGTCTGGTCTCCTGAACTGAATGTCTCCATCACAGGCATGCTGTGTAGCTGTCCCAAGAAGCAGCTATTGGTTCAAATCCTTATGGTTAACACTTGAAATTTCCAGTTCAGTCCCCTCTGGAAGCAATCACAGAATTACTCTGTCAAATGACCACCAGTGACTGGGCTCCCTTCAGAGCTGCTCTGCTGCTGCAAACCAAAACACCAATGTAGGGAATGGTCAGCTAGGTCCAATTCTCATAAGAGAAGTCCTCTGAATTTGTTTTGATTTGGTTTTGGTTGTTTTGTTTGTTATTTTTTAGTTTTCCCAAACAGCCAGGAACTTCTGTTTCAGACCAATTTTTTCCTGATTTCTTTTTTTCCTAAATCCCGTAAGAGGAAAATCGATTTATTCACTTGCTGTCTCTCATATGTTTAATTAATTTCAGATGTCAGATCTCAAATTCTAATCTTCACCAGGGTAAGGCTGTATCAAAATTTCCTGGAAAGCTGTTTTTGTTAAATCAGAGCGTTGCATAAATAAATAGAATAAAGCTCAGATCAGAACTCAGTGCATCATTTTGCATCTACAGTCTCTCTTTGGGTACGTATTTTGGAAAGGTTATTTTGTAATATACTGTACAAAGTATTGGAATATTTAACAAGGAGTAGCTCCTGTGATGTTATCTTGCAATCCCTGAACTGGAAATCAAACTAAAAACTAATTCTCCCCAGTCCTTTAAGATCTTCTGCACTTACAACAGGCTCCATCTTCAGAGGATATTGAAGTGCTTTGCCAGGGGGATGCTTCCTTTCCGAGGTATTACACAGAGATCTAGGTTTGAGAAGGTTGACTGATTTGTCCAATATCAGAGTTTGGTGGCAAAATTTAGCTCCCAACCCCAGGTCCAACTGATGTCCTTACTACCTCTCTCAGGGATTAGTTGATTTAAGTAAATTGTCATAAAGCTGCATTATTTGAATGAGCTAATAATTCTGAGCCACCCTGGAGTAGCTGGCAAATCTGCAGCAAAGAAAGCAGCAAAGGAAAAGCAGTTGTCACTATTTTACATCTGAATAGAGGGAGGGCAAACTGCACCAAGCTGATGAAAGGGGTAAAATGGTCCTACAGCAGATTTTTACTGTGCAATCCTGTGTGACATAATCAGTCCTGGATTTTGTGGGAGCTGTTCCTGGATTTCATCTGCCTACGAGTAGACAGAAATGCTCTGCCCTAGGGAGAATAATTGACGAGAAAAAAAATGCTTCTTAAAATCCACAGTAAAAACCTCTCTGCTTTATCTAGAACTCATTAGAGAGTTTAAAGAAAACTCAATGTCGTGTTTAAATGCTTTTCCCCCCTCAGTTTTATAGATAGTTAAATGGCACACAGGTTGTGGCTGTCTCAGTCATCAAAAGCTAAGAAAGGAGGTTAAAAGACCCCAGGGATCCTTCACATTAATTACTTCCACTGTCAGAATGGTGTGAAACCATGTTTGGGCCTTTTAGAAAGGAGGAGTCTAATTTGTACTTTCAGCTAGGTCTGAAACAAATCCTGCAGATACTGATGGTATATACTCACATGTAAAAATGACTGATTTGTTTCCATAGAATTCTTGTAGTTAATCTGGAAAAATTTATGGGAAACCCCCTCACCCTACTCCAATAACTCCAACTGAATTTTAGCAACCTGAATTGGCAGTCTGTAAAACTGGCTTGAATTAATTGGAAACCTAATCCACGGAAATTAGCTAAAAAATGCATTATTCACTCCAGTGTAGCAGCAGGGAGGAGAAATGAAACAAGCAGAGAGGAAAAGCAGAAGCAGCACCCAAGGCAAAGGGCTGTCATTTGAATTTCATAATCGAGGGTGAGACAAAGACACCTCTTTGTCCGAGTAAACTACCTTCTGAAAGGGGAAATCTGAAGGAAACGCAGAACTATGCAGTCTGAGCACTGGGGCTGGTTGGACTCTGCATCTCCCATCATTTACAGTGGTGCACAAGAACAACCAGAGTGAAATGAAGTTTCTATAGCACAGCAGCACAGTGTATGGGTTGCATTTGCTCCATGGTCTGCCACTCAATGTTGTCTGGTGTAGTCAGCCTGCTGAGAGAGACACATACAAAATAAAAACTGGGGTGCACCACAGCAATAGAACGGCTGGTTTGAAATCCCTTCCCATACCTGCATCCTGCCCCACTGATGGCAAACCATAAAGAGGCATTATAGGCCAGTTACACCTGGATGTATGCAGAGAAGTGGCAAAGAATAAAAAGATAGACATTTTCTAGAGTAAATAATGACAATTATCTTCACAACTAGGAATTATCTTGAAATGCCTAACAAGTATATCTCAGAAGGCCAGAGGAGTTTGAGGCTGTTTCATTGAATGGACCAGGCCCTGAGCAGGGCACTGCTGCTAAAATTGGCACAGCAAGGTGGGAGAATGGGTGGCTGCAGGGTGAGAGAGCTGAGTTGGTCTCTGGGCTGAGTGCAGGAAGAGGACTGGACCATGCTGCTGGGCAGAGAGGGGCAGGGTAAACCTTTTGGCAGCAGTGAATTGTTAGATTAGCCCAGGTGTTATCTGAATCCCCATCCTAACGGGCCCTACCTCTGTAGTTTCACCTGGCTGCATTATGCTTGTCCTAAAGTCTTTTAGTGCTATTTTGCACAGTGCTTACACTTTCTTAAAAGATACCATTCAATCTACCCCAGGAAGATGCACAGTTTGCCTACGAGAATTTGGCACATAGATACATGTTTATCTCAAGAATCCAGGGTTTCAAAAAAAAGGAGCAAAAAATGGAAATCTTACTTAGAGGTGGGGAAACCAAGAACAGAGTGGTTTGCAGAAACACGAAGTCTGATTTTCACACTTGTCAACAGTAGTACAGAGAAAGTTAAAGCATGGTGCTGGCTTATTATTTTTAATTAGTTTTGCATCTTCAAAACACTATGACCTGCTTTTTGCTTTGCCACATATGTGTTTATGATATGTAACCTCTCTGTCTGTTTCTGTCATCTATAAATTGTCTGTATTCAGTGGTTCTGCAGGGCTGTACACAGGCGTGGAGAGGAGGAGAAGGAGGAGGCTGTGCTGCTTCCCAAATCCTCCCTCATGCAGCTTGAAATTCCCACGTAAAACTGTTCCGCTTCCTACCTGTGCACACCTCACAGGGGGCACCTGGAGGTTAATTAATTGGTGTTTAAGAACTGCTTTAAGATCTTTGGAGGAAAGTACAACTGAATATAAAATGATTAAATTAATTATTGGGTTGGTGACAGAAGTGAGGAAAGATTATCATAGCCCATATCTGCTTCCATGCTGATCCTCACACACAGGTGAGGCTCATCTTGCATCCCTCATGGGGAGCGGGGGGTGCAGGGAGTAATGCTGATACAGCCTGGACTGTTTAACTCTTGGTGGGCTCTTTGGGAGAACATGGCTGCTGCAGAAAGGCTTGAAGGAGAGACTCAATCCTGCTGCTCACCAGGTATTTGTGTGCTAAAGGTGGAACAAGTGCAGAATGCGGTTGGTGTAGTCTCTGCTCCTTCTCAGTTTGGATGAGAGCTAAAGGATGAGTGAGGTCTGTAGTGGGGTACAGCCCAGCTCGCTGGGCTTGGTACACTGAATTAATCCTTTTTGCTCTGGGAAGGGTGAGTCCTTGAGCTATGGAGATAAAAAAACTTGAAGCATTTGTGTCCAAATTACAATATGAGGAGACGAGCTGTGAGTATTTGCTGGGCCCTCTTGAAATTTAAAACTCCTTTTCTGTGGAAACTCTGTAATCAAAGAGCATATTTGCTTAGAAAAATTATGTATGGGTAATGATCTGAGAAGCTGGCTGTTTATCTGGTTACTCTAGAAAATAATTTCTTCTCTAGTTTACAAACTGATATTGACTGGGAAGCAATTGCAGAGATGTGTGTCTTTGTAATTCTTCACCCTGGAGTGTGCAAATCTCCTTTCTGTAACCATATTTCTTTCTTAAAAACAAGGAAATTATGATTTTCAGGAAGGGAAAGAGGAAATCTGCGGTTCTAGTTCTCCATTTCTATCATACTAAAAATCCTATTGTGCCTATAGTATTAAGACTTCAGGAAAGCAAAAGAAGTGGCTTTATTAATCACTTGGATGTGATTTTTTTATCAGCAGATACAGTTGTGTCCCGGTCCTTCTGATCAAGAAGCTAAACAATATCTAATTTATCCAGGTTTGACTGTTACAACCTGTGAGTTGTCCACCATTTTTTTGCATGATAGAACTCTTGGATGTTTTTCAGATATCTAGATGCAGTAGCTAAGGCAAGATTGAAATTTTGTTTTGTTTTTAATTGTTGGTTTGGCTTTTTTTTTTTTTTTTATTACTTAATATGCTTGGGCAAAGGAAGGACGGATTCATTTTTGGGTGCCTCTCTGGTTATATATTGTAATTGGGAAAACCTTTGCTGTGTCCCAGAAGCAGCCTGCTACTGATCTTGGAGTGTGTGGCATTTCTACTCCAATCTCATGAGAAGCCATGTGCTAAATTCTGTACTGGTTACTTGGTTTAAACTTACATAACTGAAATTTTGTGCAGAGCTTCCCATTCCAAGGGGAAATGATACCACAATAGGATTTAATGAACTGTGTACCTACAGGAGCAATATAGCTCCCAAAATGCTCAGGAAACTGCAGAATTGCTTGTCCTGTAAATGCAGTGGTAAAACCTCTGCTGCTCCTCCTTTCCTAAGCATGGCCAGAACCTGCAAATTCATTTTCACAGTGATAAGGTGACATTAGACATAAATGGGAAACACGTGCAGTTTTGTCGGACTGCAATTTTGGAATGCCTGGTTGTAATCCCAGTGCTTTGCATTAGTCTTGTTAATCTGAAGGCTATCAATGACCTTTCTGGTTCAGGATCAGCCCCTAATTACTGAAACATGCTTAGCATGGCACTTGGAGATATGCTACTATCCTGTTGAGGAAAGAACCTTGTCTGCTGTTTGATTTTCTGTTCTGCTGGTCAGTAAGATTAGTTCTTGATGTTAAGCTAAATAAGTGGTTCATTCATCATTTATTTAAATTCATGGTCATAGCTTGACCTGGGTTGTTGGGGCTCGTACTGCAGATTCTCTCTCATTCCATGCATTTTCCAGCCATCTGCATCCAGCACTTAGGGCTGGGGAGCAAAGCAGGGAGTGGTGGTGCTGTGCACCAGCAATGCTGCTCTGTGAATGCCCCTTCCATTGCAGGGGTGAGATGGATAACCTAGGGGAAAAAAAACAGATGGAGCCTCATACTGGACACATAAAACCACCAGAGATCTGAATGTGAGGGAACTGCTAATATGCATGCTTTTGTGGCGTTTTCCTTGTACCCTGGGAAAAACAGGAGCCCTTTTTTTGAGATGATCTGCAGAATAAATGTTAAGGTTTCTTGTCTCTGTAAGACAGTAACAGCAAAGAAAAAGCTAATAAGGGAAAAAAAGAGATAAGGAAAGGTGAAATAGTGAGACAGAAAAAAAAAAATATGGTTGAAAGACAAAAGGTGAAAAGGGAGAGAAAGGTATCAGATTTGTTTTGGCATTCATGTGCTCTGTATATAGAGTTTGAATATATTTTCCAGAAGAGGATTTCCCCTTGCATTTGCAATTCAAAGCTTCTAGCAAATTCCACTGTTTCCCTTGGCACTTCTTCAGCCTCTGTGGATTTTCTAGTTCTGCTTTTTAGATGCAGTGCAATTGCCAATCTACTCAGTTTTTTTTTTTTTTCCTTCCCTGAAGTAATGTGGCTTAAGGTGTATTGTGGCATTCCTTAAGTTTTTGATTCAAACTCCAAAAAAGTGCAGGGATCTTGTTCCCTTCTTCCCTTCCCTTTATAGTTTAATTTGTGGATGGTCTTTAGGACTACTTGGATATATGACAATGTTGCCTGTCTTTCTTCACTTTCTCTTGCATGAGTAAGTGGATAAAAAGATTTGGGATTTTCCACAGTATGGGTAGATGGTGATATGCAGCTATTATGTTCAAGTAAAATACCAGTAATGGGGTGGTTGGGACATAAAGACAAATACTTTCAAAGGGGATGATATACTTGGGATTGTAAGTAGAGAAATAGAGACTTGTTGCATTGCTGTCTTGGGTTAAAAAAGACTTCTACCCCACATTGTAGCTAATTCCCTCTCTCCTGTATACATATCCAAAATGTTCTTTTTGGCCAGTCAGTTTGAAATCCCATCAATAAGAGGATAACAAATGTTGTCTAACAGTGAAGAGTACAGATGGTAGTTTGCTTTATTTTTACTCCTCCTGTTGTATAAAATTAATGATTTTTAACAGAGCTTTGCTTTACATGCACACTGTTAACAAGCTGAAAACATTTCACATTTGTCAAAGCAGGACTGCAAAACAAAACTCTGATCACTAAAGCCTGGATATCTGGAGAGAATCTTTATGGTGGGGAGCAGAGAAGTAACTAGCATGTGGCTCTTCAAAAGCCCACATGCAGTGAAGATGTATTAAGAAAGTGAAAATTGTTTCAACTTGTTCTGAGGTGAAGTAGGATCCTGCTAATGGATCCATTACAGACATGCAATAAGGTTTTTCCTAATCACTGCTGTGATGGGCTGGTGAAAGTATTTGGGATAAGCTGCAGTAATAGCTAATTGTATGTAGAGGCCCAGCAGCTCAACCAGGCAAAGGGTTTCAAAGAGCTGCATGGGAGAATTCAATTCACAAGAGGCCCCTTTCAGATCCTCTCCAGGTTTGGAGCTCCTTTCCTTTTAGTACACATTCTGGGAAAGCACTTTTATAATCCTCCTTTAGAGTTATTGCAAGCAAATGCGGTGATGGTTCAATGAAAAAGCATGAAAACAGTAATGGAATTTCTTTTCTTTTTTCTTCTTTTTTTTTTTTCTTTCTTTCCTAATAGGCTCTTTAGAAAGTCAGACCATATGTGTAGAAGCCTTATTAACTAGAGGCCAGGTTTGGAAAGAACTGTGGTAAATTACCAAGATGAATTTGAAAATAAACCTAGAAAGCACAGATTTGAGTTCTAAATTGGTACTTAAAAAAAAAAAAATAATCACAGCTATAATTACTTATGACATTTCAAATAATGTTTGGTATAATTCTTATGAGACTGAAACTTATTAGGCAGAAAATAATGCAACAAAATTATTAGAATGCTGCCTATTTCACTTTGAAACAGCTTTCTTAGAAGAGAAGTATAATTTTACATTCTCCATATTTTAATACATTTATTGCAGAAAATGATTTTTGGTAGGCTATGTAAAGGTTCTGGATGGTCTACATGTGAAATACATAAAAGCATTAAACTGTTTTATGTAGATGAAAAGTAGAGGAAGCTAGAACGGGGGGTGGAGGGTAAAGGCATTATTTCTCCCTAAATGCAGAAGGACTTTTTAGAAATAATTCTACCATAGACTTGCTTTGCAAAAGTTTCTGTGTTTATACTTGTTACAGGCATGTGCATTGTAGGGCTGTGTTTTGGGTTGGTTTTATTTTGTTTTTCCTAACAGTACAAGTAGAAAGGGTGAATAACTCAGAGAAATAAGAGGCAAATCTTAGGAAGAGTTTTATGCCCAGCCTTTTCAGATATGATCTGAATTTGCTGTGGATTAAATGACTTTTGTTCAAAGGTCTCCCAAAACTGTAATTTTCACCTTCTCATTCATCAGCTGGTCACTCTGTGCAAGAGGGAAGAGGAGTGCTGTTAATTCTCTATTTAAATCAAATGGATGATGATATCATAATCTTGGGTGTAAATGTGGTGTATTTCAGACAAGTGTGCACTGCATGTGCAGTGTGACGGTGTCCTTTGGAGAGAACGTATTTCTTGTTTTCCTCCCCAAACTGCCTTTAGTTAGTGTGGTCCAGCTGCTTGAAGCAATACCTTTTCTTTACTTTCCATCAACAAACTTTGCAGATTTGCCTGTGAACCTGAAAACTCTTTTGACAGAAAACCTGCAGAGCAAAGTTTGCAGAACTGAAGTGCATCTTTATTAAAGATCTTTATTTTTTTTGATTCATTACTGAATTAAATATTACTGTTATTACATAAACCTCTTGGAAATTGCCAAATAGACCGTGTTTGTGGAAAGTAATGTGAGAATTATCAAGAAGTGTAGGAGAATTTTGCATATTATACAATTTCTCTTAGATATTGTAAAATGCACATTAGTCTTTCTTCTAGGTTATAAAATCCCTAAATTTTCCTTTTTTTTTT
>VZRN01004901.1:0-27947 GCA_013397935.1 Dasyornis broadbenti | reverse complement strand
CTTTTTTTTTTTTTTTTTAATACTGGTTTCTTATGTTATGGTTTTTAGATGGCTGCAGAAGGGTAATGTTGGCTTTTACATTTTAACTGTTCCAATATGTAGGTGTGTAACAACTTTGTTCTGTTATGGGTACTTTGCCTATAGGACTTAGATTTTCTAAATGTTCCTGCAAATAATGATTAAGGATTAAGAATTTCAAATGTGTTTGCACATATGGATTTGGGGAAAAAAATACATAAACAGATAAGCATTTCTAAGATGGCAATAAATAGATGCCATTTTTTGGTTAGCTTAAGATAGAAGGAGAAGAAAATGGAAAAGAATGACAGAGAACCTGATGCAAAAGCAAAATACACCTTTTTTTCTTGTTTGGTTTTGTTTTTTGGTTTTTGTTTTTTTTTTGCTGGGGAGTGCCACTTAAGAAAAATTGGACTGGTAGCATTTCAGGCTGAGAGGGACCCTGTCACTGTTCCACTCCATGTGAAACAGCAGCCTTGTAGTTATAAAGCACTCTTCTTTAGCATCCATATCTTGGAAGCATCTGAGTCCAAATATCCTAAATTACAGAAAATGACAGCCTTTCAGTAGATAAATTAATTTTAGGCATGTATTTTTACTATAATAAAAGGCAATGTTTATTTAGAAATATGTTTTTCCCTATCTTGATAGTTTACTGGTCCTGCTAATTGAGCACAGCTCTGTTTCTTGTGGCATCACACAAATTAGTTAGAAATTCTACTGTGAATTAACACAGACTTGGCTACAGATGGAATGGCAGGCAAGTCATCATCATTATTGTTTAAACCTATTAATGTTTACAACTGTTGTTTTAAATCAGATTTTTTTTCTAAATAGGATGATTGTGAGAATCCTTTTGTGTTTCAGAGATGAAAGAAAATAAGTGAAGAGTCAGTTGTGGCATGATTTAAAAAAAATAATGCAAGATTGCTATGCTGAATCTCTGCTCTAAGATTTCAGTGATGCTTGTGGAAAAAAGATAGCTTGTATGATTACTTTTTGTGGAATTATTAGTGTAAATCCCAGTTGTACATATTGCCTGAGCTGCTGGAAGAACTGGATGGATTGTATTGTTTTTTAGATGTGGAATACAATAAACTCATAGTGTAAAAAGCCTTTGGTTTCTCATTTACTTCCAGCTTATCTTAAACAGGACACTGATTATTGAGCTCCCAGTTCAAGCTATTTAGTTTACTCTTTTACTCCCTCCTAAATGTGACTGGATCCTGTTGTATCAATTTCTTTTCTTCAAGAAAAGTCTTATTATAAATGTGGGCTAAGGAGCATGTTTGAAGGCCTGGGCAAGCACTGGAAACTTGGGATGCTGGAGTCCCATGTGTTTTGCTGCTGGAGAGATAATGCCACATTTGGCAACAGCTGAACATAGCAGGAAGTGAAGTTTGGCCTTGGCATAGATATCAGATGATGGAATTGTATAAAGCCCCACCATTCTGAGCATTAAAATGTACATTAACTTCTGCACTTGAAATTTTTTCCTGGACTCAATGGAAATTCTCCTCTGTTCTGGTCTTATTTGTATTTTACAAGTAACAGGTAAATGACTGTTGAAAAAATAAACAAAAAAATCCCCCAGGCTACAGCTCCCAAAGGGATTCCTCATTTCTGAAGAGGAGGTTTAATGAAGGGTAACAGTTTGTGTATGAAATGTATTTTTGTTTTCTAATTAGAGTTCCAGTTAAGTGGCAGAATTGTCATTTTTTGCCTATTGGGCAGAGCTTTGCTTATATATTGGACACTAAAGTTATTTTTCTTTTGACAACTATGAAATTCAATCCTCTTAAGTGGAATATTGATAAAGTGAGAGAGGTTACTCACAGATAAAGTGCATCTCAGCAAACTGTCCATGCTTTTTATAAGCTTTGATTTGGGAGTGATTAGTGCCATGTCTGACAAACTAACGGTAACTTAAAATCCCTTCTGTTCTTGACCCCAGTTCTTGAGAGTTCATGAAAGATACCTGTTGTAACTACTGTGTTTGTAATGCAGGCACATGCACATTTAGAAAAATTCCTGAGCACCAATCAGCAAGAAAACAACTTCTGGTCTTGTCTGATTGTTGCCCGTAAAGAGGTATATAAAGAAGAAGGAAATGAGGCTTCTGAGAAACCTTGGTTGATTAAGAGCTTTGTTATTTGTATAACAGCAATAAATACAGGACAGCCTCAAATTAGACACCTAACTAGTCATAGTGCTGGCATTTGAAACTTTAGGACACATTGAGGTCAGGCTTCAAAGGTGATGCATTTGGTAAATATAACTGCTGTTCAGTATTGAAGTGTCAGCAATGGAACATTGAAACAACAGGACAGGGTATTCTGGACTTGATGGGATTAGGTACTACATATAGGTTACATGTTAATCCCTTTGTTTTATGCTTTTAGGGAGCAAAGTCATGTTTCACAGTTTTGCCTTTGGAGTTTTTTTTCCTTCCGTGATGAAATCTCCAACATCTGCCATTCAACTTGTTTCTGCCTGGCCAAGAAATTGCTAGGAATTCTGCCGTGTTAGAGTAGTTACATCACTACAGAGGGAAGATTGCTGAACTTGCAATCTACTTGTTTCTGCTGTGCAAGCATTCAATATTTCACATAATAACTTTACTAAATTTCATGTTTCTGTTTAGAGATGTGAGCGTAATAATGAAACAGATACTTAAAAGTTATTTTAGGGAACATTTAACATGACTAGGGCATGTTTCAGGCAGGTTAGTGGGAGGTGAGAAGTTTGCAGTGTCCTGAGGCATCCAGTTCCACTGATCTTTCATATGTGATTAAATTGCTGTTTCTAGATGTAAATCTTGCTAAATAGCTGCTGGCTTTTTTGTATAAATTACACAGATGTAACAGGGCAGAATAAACTTGATAAGCTGTATGAAGGCAAAGAGCAAGTTGCTTATGTTCTTCTCTTGGCTAATTGCTTCTATTCACTGGTTAGCAAGAGCTCTCTCCTGTCTTTTTAGCTGCTGTGAATTGCTTTGCACATAAGCAGCTTGAGCTTAAAGAATATTTTTTGTAAGAAGATGCAGCAAAACACTTCTGCTTCCATTCTTTGTCCTGTTTTTATTTATTTTTAAATACAAGACAGAACTTTGTCCTGTTCCTTAATCATGGGGTTCCTTTACTTCTAGCAGTCTTGGCTGATGTGTGGATTCATGTTCTCACTTGTGAAACTGTGGAATAGGAAAAAGCAAAGTAGCAGGTAGCAATGTCAAATGACAAGCAGTTTAAGCAGGAGGGTCAGAAAAGCTGGAGAAGAAATGGAGCTACTGTGCTGCATCCTGCTGTGTAGGAAATGTGGTAACACAGGAGTGAGTGTACAAGTACATCACCTTTCTGCAGCACTCTTGCTGTGTGAGTGCTTTTGCCTGTGGCCTGCTCCCTGCCATTTCTGTGGAGGGGCACACAAAAAGGGACAGTGGGGATGGGGCAAAAAGAAAGAGCTATTCTCTCTGGTATGACAGTCTGTAATTATTTCCTTCCCCATGATGGTGGTGTGTTGTTAAAGGTTGCTGCTCATCTCTGGGAAACAGAATTAAATGCCCAGCTTGGCCCTTTTTTGGAGGTGATCTTGGAGTGTATGGCAGCTCTGAGACCAGGCAGTGTGTGCTGAACCTACTTAGTCATTATGTCCTGTAATCAGAGGTAATTGCCTTGGGTACTGTAGTAGTGCCATGTGAAACTGCGTAAACACAAACCAGCCTAATAGGACTTAATATGAATAATTAAAACATAAGCAGAATGCATTCATGGCAATTTTCTAATTCTTCCTCTCTGCCTTTTCACCTCTGTCTTGTTGGTCAGTGCTCTGAGGAAGGTGTCCCTGGCAGCTCCCTTTTCCTGTTTGCCTTTCCCATTCCTTGTGAGGTCAGCAGGAAATGGCAGCTGCTCTTCCTCATGGGGCACCCAAAATGTCATGTGGATGAATGCTGCAAATCCTCTCAGGAGGCGGTTCTGTCAGTGGACTTGTACAGGTGGCAAGCCATGGCTCTTTTCCATACTCTGGGAACTCTATCCAAATTTCCTGATGCTTTTGGGCCTATTCAGCGGTGATGTGAGGCAGGGGGACTGTGGCAACACTTGTGGCCACTGAGCAGCTGGCTTGGGACTGCAGTTAGCAGCTTCTCCTTGCAGGAGTTTGCATCAGAAGTTGACCCTAAACATTCTATCAAGACCAAAGTGACAAGTTCTGTTCCACAGACAGCAGTGAGGCTTTGCTTTATTCCTCCCTCTTTTACTACAGCCTCTTACCTGTATCCTCTCAGGGACATAGGTATCAGTCCCAATTTTGAACCATTTTCAATTGTCAAAACAAATCTTGCTGTCTGTATTTTTTTTTTAACTCTTTGATGTCCGTATGTTACACAGTATTTGTTTTAACTAGGATTCACATCACTTGGGTCTAAAAACGAATCTGAAAGTAATTTAAGTCTGTGCCAGTTTGGTGAGAGTGTCTCACTGCTCTGTACCCCAGCACAGTTGTCCCAGTGATATCTCTTATTTATCTCAAGCTTTGGCTTGCTCTCTCTGAAACAGGGCACTTTTTAAAGGCACATCCCCCATGCTCTAAGTTTCCATTCCAATCTTCCTCCTCCATACTGCAATTCTGATTGGAAAAAGGGATTGAACTTCACTGGTGTTATGTGTGGAAGCCATATCAACAGCCAGCAAACTCAGGTCAGGGCAACATGGTCTTTACAGCCCCAGCACAAGGGAATAGCACAGGCAGGAAGGTCAGCCCAAAAGTGAAGACTGACAGAACTGAGAGGCTGGTGTGGGAGAAAACAGGGAATTTTGAACATGGCTGGAGCATGCATGTCTCTGCACAGTTCTCAAACGCTGTGCTTTCCTGCTGAAACATGTCTGGGGATTGGAATGCAAGTGTGAATAAACAGTCTGATCTATGTTATTTCTTCTTAATATGAACCACTTCTTAAAGAGTGATCTCAGGGACAAACACACACTTGAATTCTTCCCTACTGTACCTTTTGAAGAAAAAAAATTTCCATATCCTGCCCTCCTTTATCCCCAAGAACAAACTCAGGTGCAAAAATCTTCAGTTGCTATCAAGTTCTGTCACAACCTTGTAAAACAAAACCCTAAGGCCCTTCTGTTATCGTCTCATTAGAGGCTTAAATGAAAGGAAATTGAGAGTTAAGGTTGTATCTGGCTGAGTCATTGTCTCAGACTCATATACATGCAAGCAAATGTGGACTACTATGTGTTTAAGGTTCAACTGCTCCAAGCAATTTAACAATTCAATTCTTAATGGCATACAGGAAATACAACACTAAATATTGGCCATAAGGGTAACATAGCCAATGGTGGAAGTACCGATAGGCCTATATGTATCATGCCAATGTAGTTTCTAATGCAATAACCATTATAGGAACTCTGTAACTATTCAGTGTTCCTATTGAAATAAGTTATGTTTAATTATAGCTGAATTTCAGTCTTCCTTAGTCTCATGAATATTCATATTTTCTGGAGGGTGGGTTTCAGTAACAGTTCTCTCACTAAAGACATTAAATAAGTATTTAAAACAGGAGCTACTCTGGCTATGGTGCAAATTGAGCCTCTAAGTGCAATGTGATAAAGAACTAATGGAGAAGACCAACCCCTACAACCTTCTTTCAGGTAGTTGTAGGGAGTGATAAGGTCTTCCCTGAGCCTCCTTTTCTTCTGCCAGTGTGGGCTAGCAGGATTTGTATTTAACCCTTGATTTTTAATCCGCTTCACTCAGAGCTGACAGTCTTAAGGAGTCTGATGTGCCTTCCGCTGTGTTTATTTTAAGGAAAATGGGCATTTTGCTTGGGGTGTACTTACATACAGATTGTGTGTGGCAATTTCAGTTAAAAAAATTGAGATTATGCAAAATCAGCCCTTTTTTTTACAGCCTAATTGAGTTTCATGAGGTTCCTTGACAGAAAAACTGGGAGTTGCCAGTATTCTGCTTTTCATTGCTGTTGGCCTGTACTTGGGGAATAATATGTTCATGAAAACTAGAAAGAAAACAGCCATCCCACACAATCATCACATCTCACAAACTGATCCTCCTGCAGTTTCCCATTATCCCCATGCACCCAGTTTTTACATTAAAAGCAGACAGATGCTGCTACAGAAGGGTGAAAAACCCTCAAAACCACAAGGATACCAACACCTGGAAGCTAAGATAGACAAGTTCAGATTTGGCAGTCCAGTGTTTTAGGATACTGTGCACCCACCTTCTCCCACTTCTGTGCTCTTATACCTGGGAGTGTTGCCTGCAAAATAGGTGTTTGAGATTCCTGTCCCCTCTCCAAACTCTTTCAGGGGAAATGCCTTTCCCTCTTCCCAGTACCTGCACAGGAGGTGGGAAGCTGATGGGAATTTTTGTGTGCACTTTTGGATGTCTATACTTCTATTTCTGACTGAGATCCTAGAAGAATTATTAGAATTTATTGTGTAAGAAAGTGCAGATTACTTTGTGTGCAAATGAGACATGATCTGCCTTAATTAAATCCCAAGAACTGATTTATTTAAAATACCCCAAAAATGCTGAAATTTGCAGGGTCATAGTCATAAGGAAAAAATGTGTGATTTGTTTAAAAAAAGTACACCAAACAAAACCCCAATTGTTTTCCCTAAATTGATTGCAAATGTGCAAGTGTAAGTAACATTTGGGTTTCTTTAACAAACTCCCAAGTGATTCAGCAGTTGCCAAGGTAACAGTGCTACTTTTAATAACAATAAAGAAAGCATATAAAGCATCCACACTTCTCATTGTCTAAGATAATGCTGCACTGATGCTGTAATAACATTATTAGCATGTACTTTCTTTTACTCATTGAGAAGCATGTCTGTTTCATAAATTGGTTGTACAGTGGCATCTACCATGGTGGGGCCTGGGCTCATCAGGGCTCCTGGATACTGCATTGATGTGAAGAAATGACAAAGTATTTGGTTGCTCCAAATCCATTTCTTACCTTTTTGATTTTCATTTTCTGAGGCTGTCATTGTAGCATGTAGTTGCCCTATAATAGTTAGCTGAATATTCCTGATCTCTTTAATGCAAAAGTATCAGTATAAGCAAATTCTGCAGATAGTCTTCAAGATTAAGCTATACCTCATAAAACATTGAGAATACTCTTTTATTATTCATGGGAGGATGTGCATTACTAAAGAAAATTCAGTTTTTAGTACTAAAATATTGTTGTTCTTACAAGTTTTAGAACTGCCCTGTTTGAGTCTAAATGGATGTCTTCTGTTGTGCCTTCCCCCCGCTCCCTGAAATTTGAGCTTCTAGTGAACTTTGGCAGATAGCTCAGTGTGGTTGCTCTGGATATAAACCCCTAGGTCTGGGTGGATTATTTGCATTCTGAATACTTGACCTCATGTTTCTTTCTAACTGAATATCCACATTGCTGTCAAAGTTTTGGCACATCACAAATGAAAGAAACCTGTTTCCCTGCTAATTTCTGCTATCAAATCTGTGATTTTTGAAGACAGTTTTTCTTCTGGTCTCTGTAGCTGTGGCAATGAGTCTTTTAATAAAAAACTTGAAAAAAAGATTCAAGTGCCCTTCACTGAAGTTGTGGACTTCATTATTTTCTTTTTAAAAACCAACCCTCTTACAGCTTTTTAATATTTTAGTTTTGAGGATATTGCACTGAAATTACATGAGTAGTTATAGTGCACTGTGTGCCTCCATCTTGGGTTCTCGTTACACTGTAGATAGCAAAGGTTAATCTATGCCTCTAAAGGCAGGCTATTTTAAATTAAAAAAACCCCAAACGAATAAACCCTCTCATGGGGTGAAGACATGAAATGTGGAAAGAGGACTCACTTGTCCATTTACAGTCTTTTCCAGTACTGGCTCCCTTGACTGGCCATCTCTCATCAGCACTTAATGACCTCAGGGGGCTTCATTGAAGGATTAGATGACAGTTTCTGTCATCTACAGAAGTGTCAAGTTCAAAGCAATAATGTATTTTTCAATCTAGGAGTTAGTGAGAATCATGGAGTTCTCCCAGTACATGTAAATGTTACTCCATTGTTTTAAAAAGAACATTGTTATTTTCAGAACATCTGCCATAGCTGGTCACCTAAGGCCTCCAAACCAATCCCTGATGTGGTCACAAGACTCTGAACCACTGTCCCTTGCTCAGCTGGGGACATTCTGAAGGCCTTGAATAGATCTTAGGGTAGGAGAACAAACACCTTGGATCATCCAGGGCCCAGAGGAGGGCCTGGTTTTTGACAAACATCCTTAGATGTCACAGAACACCTTCTAGAGCTGAACATGATGTCCAGGGATATCTCTTTGCCCTAATCACTGCTGCTGTCAGCCCTGGAAATGTTATAACTCTGTTATATTACAGATGTGAGATCATTGGTCTGTATCTGCTTTGGTTATGCAACACAGGTTGTGTCTATAATGCAAAGATAGAGTACTTTAACATTAATACTGAGTGTGTTTAAATTTGTATTTTTAACTTTTTCTATTGGTTTCCATTACATGAACTAAGAGGCTGCTTTATCTGACACTTTTATGAGCATATTTTATCCATGACAACATCAATTATTCAATATTTATCTTAGGTTACCCATGTTAATAGAGAGAAACTTGACCTAGGGCAGAAAGTTTGCTGGAGACCTTTCGACCCAGTGAAGACTTCCTTTTATTTGGCCTATATGCAGGAGTCTGTTCCAACTTGGTTTTGTCACTCAGATTCTTTTTTGCTTACATGAAGACACTTTGGGGCAGGGATTGTCTTTTTGGGATTGTTTGCACAGTACCTAGGACTGTGTGATCCTTGTCCCTTGTGGGGGCATCTAAGCCATGCCGTAAAGCAGATAATGTGTTACTGCAGTTGAGAAGCATAGCTCAGGAGCAGCTTATTTACTTATTTTTAAAGAATTATATTTCCAGGCTGGTAAATGGAGAGCAGAGCAGTGGTGACCATTAATGATGATCTATTATAGGAACAGGCTGGAGTAGAGAGTGTAACTGACACAATTTACTGCCTGAAATACAACAATGCCAATTTAAGCTCTGGATAAAATAGAGTTTATTAATCTTTTCCCCTCTGTTCTGTCAAAACTTATTTTTAGGATAAGTATCTGGAGGGCTGTATTTTAAGAAGTGCAGAGCAACTTTTTCCTTCACTACAGGCTTCATTCCTTGGGATTACAGTAGAGAGTGCTTGTGCTTTAAAAATAACCTCAACAAAACACTCTCTAAAATGAAAGCATATCACATTCTGTCTCTCTGTCCAGGCATGCATACACCAAAAGTGAAAATCTGCCATTTCCAAATAAATTGGTTGTTTGTTAGTGGCCAAAGACTGATGTAATAGCAGACTGATGAATTCAAGATGTAATTTCCCCCATCTTTATGACTTGAATGTGGCTGGCATTCATCCTCCTGTTACCTGGTTTTACCTTAGCGCAAATATTATTGATAGTATTCCTTAGATAAGAGAGTCAGTCGGTAGCCTTCCATTCCATTATTTCACTGCAATTGTCTGTTGGGTAAGTGTGTAACACAACGAGGTCTGTGGCTTGGTCCTGGCCTGCAGCGAAAAAGGAAAGTGTGTTTTAGGTAATTTTTTCCTTCGGCATTTATTGGTAAGGAAACAAGTATTTTAAAGTATTTTAAATTGTCTGATTCTGCTTTGTCAAGGTTCAATTCCTGTGCTCAGCACTCACCTTCTAAACAATGGCCTCATTCTTTTCCATTCTTTGCCACACACATCTGGGAGTTGATCTGCTAAGGAGGTGTCACAGCGTGTTTTATCTCCTGATGTTTATGCCGGTGATCAGCACCCTGTCTGCCACAGGCAGACACTCCACATCTCACTTTGAAATGCAATGTAATGTCTGGACCCAATCAAGTGATGCTGGAAAGAAATGCTCTCACAATATCTTGGGGAAAACAGGGCTTGGAGGGCTAAGAGGGAGAAGTTTAAATCGGTGTCAAATGGCTCTGAGTTTTACTTCGATTGATGGGTTTCTGTGGATTCATTAGTGGATCTGCCAGTAGATATGCTGCTACATTAAAACACAGGCCTGCCCAGCCTGAGATGGAAAAGCAGGAAATAGCCTAAATCCAGTTAAGGACTGAGTTATTACCAACATTTGTCCTTGCCTTATTAGGAGTAGCACTGGACTAGTAGCCTGGAATATACAGGCTAACGATGTGTTTGAGCCTTTCCTGTAAAACTTTATGTTCAGCAGGAAGAAAATAGTGGGAATTAATATAATTTTAAATTGTAGTTGGCTGTGAAAGGAGCAGTGATACTATTTAGATGTTTTATTACCAGTGATGTAGTAACATACTTGAATTCAAGAGAAGCTTAGGTGACATTTTGACCAAGTTTTAATCAAAGGTGATGCTGTTTGGAGCCAGAACTGGAAAATACTGTCCCTTTATTTTTCATTTGAAATGAAATTTGCTATTCTTAGAGCTGCTCTTCACTGCTTTAGCCACAAGTACATTTTGTTTGTTCTCAACATAAACTGCTTGTTAACTGTTCTCTTTTGCTATCCACCCTTTTTGGTGGATGTCTTGTTACTTGGCTCACAGCATACGACTTTTTTATGGATGGATGGCAGAGGTTTTTTCTTTACTGCTTGATTATTTTTCTAAATGGCCAGTTACAAATAAATCATTCAAACAATGTTAACTTTAAATGAATGCTTCATCTTGTGGCATTGATATTTGTAGAACTGTTCTTGTTTGGAAATACTTCAAATTCCCTGTCACTACCTTACCAATTAGTAACAAAGAGCAGCACAAGCCAATGCCTGTATCGTTGAACAAACTTGCTAACAATTGATTCTAGAGTTTGATCTGCTCTATTAAGCAAATACAATTTTCACAGATCAGTGGAAGATAGCTGTCTTTATAAAAAAAAAAATTCAAGCAGCCCTTAAACAACCTAAGCTGTTCTGTGCTGAAGAGACTGAAAGTCTCATTATGAAAGCTTGAAAGGGCTGATTATGAGAGCAGCAACCTCTTTTACCTAAAAAGTTAGTTAGAAGACAGGATGGACTAGTCAAAGGGTATAGATCTGTGCTAGGAGCAGGAAGTTGATGTAATTCAGCTTTCATGATGTTGGAATATGGAAAGAGGACGGTGCTTAGAGGTGCTTAGTATGTGTAGACAACAAACAACAAAAGGCTGCAAAGTATTAAGGTACAAAGATAGGGTTGAAAAAAACTGTCTAGCAAGTTGAGATGTCTGAAGTTCATTACTGCTGTCACTGAGTGGTGTAGTCCTGTTTTTCAAGATATCTTAGAAAATACTTTCTATGGCATGCCACATGTGGTTGTGCCAATTGCCTTAAAGAGAGCCTGTGACTGGAATTTGTAGAGTTGTGAATTTTGTCTGATCATAAATCACTTCACCAAACATGGTGTGGCAGTTACTGATGAAGATCAAAGATCTTTGGCAACTCCATGTGGTTTCTGCCAGTAGGTTTTTTTAGTAATATTATAAATTACCATTTAAAAAAATGAAAAAGGAATTAAGGATAACCCTTCCCAGTTATTCTCAGAACACCATTTTCTCTTTAATTTGGTAGTCATTTAAAAACCATTGTACAGGGATTTAAGAATGCAGCTTATCCAAGGAAATTGTTCAGAAGAACATTCCTTTTAATCACTTGAATATGGTGAAACTAGGTAACTGGAGATTTTTGTTACAGAAATGATTGGGGTAATACCATTACTACTGTTTATTGTTAATGATTGAGAAGGGAGCTTTGAAATCTTGAACTTTGGGAGTAGTACTGATCAGGCTTTGATTTATAACTGGGTGAAATAAAGCTCTATATTCCTGATAATCACACATGCAAGCAAATAGATTAATTCAAAAGAAGTCTGAGATTAAGAATTGAGAAGAAAATCTGGCTTAAAAACATTTTATAAATCTTACTCAGGAAATGGGAGTTATATGACCTTAATATGTGCCATGCAAGATAACTACATTTTCTGGAAAATAAGGTAATGCAGAAACAACATCTGTGGTAAGACTCATTGCTGGTGTCTTCTATAACTCCTACCTGTTATGGTCTCCCTTGCACTATTAGTAAAGTATTTGAATGCTAGTGTTGAACTTTAAGTAAATAAAAAAAATAGCAACCGCTTGGATCAGTGGAAGTCTACTTTTTCTCCAATGGCCTCTCTGAGACCACTGAAGCCAGCAGGTCGAGATAACTGTACTGAATTCAAGATGCCTTTTCTAGCTAATTGACTTTGGCTTGGGATTGTTTCTCTGAGGAATGAATGGACAAATAATCTGGAAGGAGGGGGAAAGTGATCTACTGGATGCAGTTACAGGAGAGATTTTTGGACTCTGGCACTTGGTGGGTAAGGAGTGGCAGAAGAGGGCACTTAAGAGTGAGGAGCTTATGCAAAGAGCAGGGATCCCCCACCCAAGCCTCAGGCATCATAGGAAAGGCTTTTGAAGGATTAGAGTGTACCGGGGAGAACTTGCTGCAGCTCAGATTCTGTTGCTTGCTTTGAAATGCAGGAAACAGGCAGAAAACTTTCTTTTTAAAAATATTATCACTTTAAAATTCAGTCTTGCTTTTTGGTGGAATTCTGTGCTGATGACATGGAAAAATGTTGCACTGGTTGTTCTTTCTTTGTGTGACCCTTTGTGGAAGTGTGTCTATGTTTTTTATGTGAGTGTTATCTTCTGCAAGCAATGTTGTCAAGCCAGCTTGTCATGTTGTTAGGGAATTTTGGACTGGATGGTGGATCATACTGGTAATATGCCTGGCTTAAAATCCTTGGGATCTGACAGAACTGAAATATGTTCCTCTCCATTTTCCTGCATTTGTGTCCGTTGACTTATTTCTTTGAGTGTGTGTGTTTTGACTTATTTAATGTATTTTTTTTTGCACAAGAACCCCCTGGGTACAAATCAGGTTGCCACAGACATAAAGTGTGTTTCTATGGCTGTATTCAGCCTGTGATGTTTCCCTCAGGCTGGGGAGCAAGGCAGTGTCCCTGCATTGCACTTATGGCAGAGCTGGGTCTTGCTGGCATTTCACAGATGAAAAACCATTCTCTGTTCTTTATACTGAACTCAAGAGACTTGGTTTGGGGTTTTTTTCCCTTCAAGAGGAGAGTTGAGCAAGCCCTCAATGTACCTGAACTCTAAGAGGCTGAGGTTTTTCCTTCATAGGTTTGGTTGAATATGGCATTCAGGTTTTTTCCCCAACAGACTAAAATCTTGCTCTTGAAAAGCTGCACATTCCATTGGAGAGTTGATTTCTTCTAGACAAAGGGTGAAATGGAATTTATACAGAAAAGCAGTAAAGAGCTTTGAAGTGTGTATAATGAAGTGTGTCAAAGATATCTTTTTACTTAGACTTTAAGTAAGCCAGACTTGAACTTTAACTTTCTGCTTTCTCTTTATGACATTCAAATCAGAAGGATAGTGAGATTACACCAAAATGCTTTTGTGTATTTGTTATGCCAATGTTTCTTGAAAGACTCCTACTGTCAAGTGTATTTGTGTGTGAACTGTTTTGCTTTTCTTTCTCTTGAATGGAGGCTTTTGTTTCAAAGGCCAGCACAAGTATGACTTGGGTGTCTTTTTGTGAGGCATTATTGTAAACGAATTTTTTGTTTTTTTAGGAAACAGCATGCATTACTTTCATTTTCTGTAAATTTGCCAGGCTAAAGGAAGAAAAATCTTGGCTTTCAGTTTAAAGAAATCTTTATTTCCATAAAATTGCACACCTATAATTATCAACTAGTGTTGTAGCTGTTCTAGTTTTTATAACTAAAATGTTCCTGCCCTTTATTATCTGACTTAGAGTAGCAGAACAGGCTATTTAAATCATTGCGATAAAATGAATTGAACATCGTGGCACTTAAACCTCTTGAATACTAACGGATTTAAAGCACAGACTTTTTGAAATTATACCCACTCATCCTCATGTTATTCATCATGCTTCTCTGGCTCCTTCTCCTCTACCCACCGATAGTAGTGCTCAAACATCTGGTCATTGAATAAATGAGTGAAAACACAAGTATTTGATTTAAGTGACGTGTGCAGTGTTCTCTGGGATGAAAGGAATGGCAGAAGGATGTAGTACAGTGTTATTTGCTTGAGATACTTAAGGCTCTCCCAGAAAATTAATTTAGTAGCCATTTTTGAGGAGAGGTGTGTTTTGAAGAGGGCCTGAGAAATGGTGAAGTTTTTTTTTTTTATTCACCACACTAGGAAACTCCTTAGCTGCTGATAAATGTAAGGCTGTTGATCTCTGTAAGGTTGATGGTCTGCTGTTGCTTTGCAATACTCAGCTCTCTGCTGCCTCTGTGCTCGTGCCTGTCACTGGGAACAGATTGCATTTGAATTTTCAGAAAAATTGCATTGTATTGATAGGCTGGGCACAGCTGCTGCTTAGACTTCAGTAATTCTTCAGAGTAACACTTGGTTTGCAGGGAGTTATCTGCAAACTTAATGAGGAAAATATAACCACATACACCTTCTAATAATGTGACTCAAGTAGCTTCATTGTTTGAGATGATTTCTGTAAATAGGACAAGGAACCAATATTTACTTTTGCTTTAATCTCTTCCTCATGATTCATAGGAGCTGGCAAAATTAAGCAATAATTAGAATCTTTATTCCAGGTTAAGAAAAATTCTATTACTTAGTATGTAGATTTTCTTTGGTTAACAGAAGGAAACTGGTTTAAGAAAATGCTTCATCCTCACCTCTTGGTGAAAATGGAATATTGCTTCTGGCTTTGGTGTGGCTGCATCTGTTGAGGAGTATGTATGAATAGGTAAATTTTACTGGATGTATGGCCTTTAATGTGGTTTTGGGATCATAGGATAAAAGTTGCTGTATGAATGTGAATTAAGTTATCTGATAAATTATAGCTCTGGGGCAGGTACGAGGGTTTTTGGCTAAGGCAGCTTTTATACCCCTCCTGCAGGCATTAGAGCACAGTGTATCCAGTTCTTCCTTGTTGATGAACTGGATGATCTGGGTCATCTAAATTCTGCTTTGTCCTGCTGTATGACAGGCACTTCTTTGGGCACATGTCACTGTGAGAGCTTAAGGGATACCCTTCAGTGACATCTGAGGTTTAGATTTTGCAAAAATAAATATTGTGGTCTTGACTGAAAAAGAATAAATGATAAATACCAATGGGTGAAATACTTAAAGCTCTTCCAACCACTGATTCCAAGTGCTGTTGCAGGGTAGGCCAGAGTAGGAAGGTGCAGAGCCAGAAGCAAATATTGCTGCCTGATGGAGCCACAGCACTTTTTTCCTGTAGAAACCCTCTTTCACTTACTCCTAGGATGCAGGGTTTCTCCTGGGAAGTGATTCCCATACTAAAACTTTATCATTTTCTATCCTATTGTCCCTAGCATTGCCACTCTTCCTTGTTTTAGTGTCCCTGCTAAGAATTTATCCATTCTCCTTTAGAACCTGAATCTCAAGTTCGCCCTCTTCTCCTTTATCCCATGTTTTCCTCTAAATACCTTCATTTCATTTCATTCTTTAGTCTTCCCTTGCCCTTAAAGGTCTTCTGACAATAAGTTTAATGGAAAATCTAGATTCCAGCTCGTCATCTGAGCATGCTTAGGAAAGAAGAGCTGCATTAGCAACTGGAAGCTCTCTGTGTGTTGCGCTCTAGGGAGGTGATACACATGGGAAAACACACCAAGTGAAGATTCGTTAAGGTCAGGGGCAACCTAGCCTGGGTCAAAACATGCCTCTTATTTCTAAGTGCAAGCAAAATATCTATTTGTAATGTTTTTCTAAGGTCAAGGACATTTTGATTTGCATTGTTGCAAAGCTTTTGCTGGCCACAGGTAGAGGTAGATACCTCTGATTGGATCCTGCTCCATAAAGATGGCAGATTGGCATCTGTTGGGTGATGCAATTAAAATCTACCTTCAGTCCCCTTGCTATATCCACCAGCAAGCCAGTGGCATCACAAACAGCTGATTCTCAGGACTGTATAATGAGTAACACTTGTGATTGATTTCCTGCTATTTTTGTGGAAGGCTGATGTATGAAATTTGTCAGTTTGGGATCCCTGGAGCTAGGAACATGTTTGATCACATCTGCTGGCAAGCAGAGGCCAGTGGGGTATGTAAGTGAGATCTGGCCATGGATTCAGGTGACTGCTTTCCCGAGTTACTTTCTCTGGCACTGCCTGAGAGGAGAAAGTGGGGAATTTCTGAAAACCTCTTTTGCTGAGTCCCAGGCTGTAAGGGAAGGGCATTCCCTCCCACTCTTCCTTTCCTTTCTCTGGCAGCACTCAACATTTTCTGTCTTGCCTTAGGGTTAAAAAGGGTCTGGAGAAGAGAAAACTAAGCACTAGAAGAGGAGTTGTATATGGGGTTAGGCAGAAATTAAAATAGGATTATTTGGAGTGTGGAAAGGAAAGAAGAGCAAAACTCTTATCATTACCCCAGTCCTGGTAATTTTATTAACTCCATTTATACACTCAAAAAGCAGAAGCCCTGCAAATCTCACTTTTGAGCACCTATACTGATTCAGTGGGTTACTAATTGAGGCCTGTGAAGGTTTGTCAGTCAAGGCTTTTGTTTACTTGTAACAACATACAGTTTTTTGGAAAGAATGTATTGTTTGTAATTTTTCCATTACAACAGGCATACCTGGCCCCTCTCCTGGGTGTCTGAACATGGAGCCTGTTACAGCTGCAAAGATGCAGCACTGTGGTTTAAGGAATAACAGCCAACTTTGATGAAATTATCAACATTCAGAGAAGAATAAGAAGGAAATTATTTATTTACTGACTTTTAGCCTTATTTTCTCACTGCTGACTGCAGATAACTGGCAATTTGTTTGATGCTAAATAAAATCTATACAGACTTATAGGCCTCTCTTGTTTGGACAGGTATATGCACAGTTAGTTGGTTCCATTGAAATGGAATTTTATGGTTTCAGTTTATTAGACTTACAAATCATGTTTTTTTTTGTTTTCCCCAAAAGTGTTCTGATCTGATAATGTTTCTGCCATTAAACTCATCAACTGGATTATTCCTGGAAGATGAACAAAACAGTTTATAAAATCCTTGTGTAAATTACTTCCTTTAATTTGAGTGGTTTTGCATGAAACAACTTTTTTTTTTTTTTTTTTGGGTGGTATTTTAACCAAAAACTAGCTGCTTGCCAAGCGCTACCTTGACCTGTGTTTACCTTTGAGGGCAGCCACCTTCTCTATTCATCATTTTATGCATTGAAATTAATGGGTTCTGGCTGGTTCGGCAGAAAATGTCTAGTTTCCTGAAAAGCACCCTGAGAGACTGTTTTTACAGAACCATTCCTGCTTGAACAGACATGGTAAGTACCAGAAAGCCTCACTCAAGCTGTTCTCTTGGGACTTCCAGCTCTGCTTTGCAGACAAATGAATTTTCTGAACTTTTGGGTTCCTATCCCAACTGAATCTCTGAACCTCTTTTGAAGCCTGCCTGTTCTTACAAGAAACCTTAGTAGAGAGGAGGTTTGTTTATGAAAGGATATATTAGACTCCTTCATTTGCAGCCAACAAAAGCAGCTCTCTTTTCCATGCTGTTCTAATTGATTTTTATTTCTTATTTATTGTTTTGAAGTTAAACAAATCATAGATTAAAACCCCTTCAACCTACACCTCTAGACATTTTTGCCACTTAGTAAAAATGCAAGCACTAGTGCAAAGGAAAAGCAAACCAGTGAAGACTGGAGTGTGATGTTCCTGCAGATGCTTAGTCCATACCTACTGAATTGTTCATGACTGCAGCTCTTCATGGGCTCTGCTGCCGTGACTGTGGGGTTGTGATGTTGGAACCAGCAGTGGCAGCCTCACTTCAGATGAAGGTGGCAGCCGTGTAAGAAATATAAAACTTGTTTTGGTGCAGGTATGAGTATCTGATTGTATAGAAAAAATTCAAAAGATTATTTTTCAGTGGACTTTATCTAGCATTCCACAGGAGGAGTTTAAGCAAGAATACACTGTCATGGCTCAGAACAAACAGATAATTCTACTTTTGACCCCAATTCCTGAACCCAGAGACATACGACAACTAAAAGCCCTATTGAAAACCTAAAGCTTTGAATTTCCTCTTAAACTTCGGCACAAGCTAATCCTTGTAGTGTTTTCAATCTGGTTAGACCTTACCTAATTGCCAGTCTTTCCTTTGTCCTTCTACTTCACTACTACTGGCAGCATCTAATGAATTTTTAAATGTATGTCATGGATAGGTCAGGTCACTTAATAGAATATAGAACATCTTCATGAGAGAAGAAGCCTTTTCTGCAGTCACAAAAAAAAAAAAGCCATTACAAAAAGGTGACTCATTTAGTCGTTTATTTTGGCCCACAACACATCTGTAGAATATAACTAAGAATCTGTAGCAAATACGCAGATCTGTAACCTGTGTGCATTTACAGGCCTCTTCACACATTTGTACATGACAGACCATAGATCTTGTTCAGCAAAGCAATTAAGAGAAGGATCCTGTCCTAAGCAGAGTGATTAGGTCTGGTTCCTGAGCAGTTATTGAGGTTCCCGTGACCCTCTGGCCAACCCAGCCCTGGGCACTGGGTCTCTCTTCCCCACAATCTTCATTTAGAGGTCATTACTGACTTCCTGACTGCCTTCCCTCAGTGTAAGGGGACACAGAACTGCTGCATGTGTCCATGTGCTTGGTATTCAAAAATATCAATGAGTCAGAGCCAAAGCTAAGTGAACTCACTGACATTGGGTCCCTGTTTATTACTTATTTATAAAAGAAAGTTACGTTTAGGAACAAAAGATGGCAAAAAGCTATAGATCTTCATGAGGAGACTGGAACAAAAGGCTGCTCATGAAAATGACTGGAGTTATTGTGTGTGCAGAGATTTCTTTTTGAACAGATAACATTTTCTTAATTTCTCTGAGCCCAGACATTTATGCCTAATCTCAGCATATCTTTTTTCTTTTGGTTCATAGTGAAAGTTGTTTAATTTATTAGTAAGGAGATAACTTTTGTTTATATGCCAAGAGGCTGTCTTTGGAAATTATACAGTTGTCTGCTTTTGGTGTTGCTAGATAATGGGATCATGTGAAATTTAAAATATACCCATCACCTTTGCATGAGTGATGACTGCATATGCAGTGAGATTTATGGGCTATGCTGAAGTTTGTGTAGTATCATGACCATTTCTGTGGCATTTAACTAGCAGTTGCTTGGCTGAGTATTTTAAAAAGCATAAAATAGAGGTGTTGGGGAGAAGTTGTTTTACCTAAATGTTATTTGGCTTTCATAACACCTAATGCTTTAAGGAGGTCTTATATCACACACCACACCACACACACCTTCCCCCCAAGCACTCCCCCTGGTAATGTGTGAGGAATATCTACTTACAGGATTCTGGTAAATGGCTACACTTTCTGAAAGAACTCATAAGATCATACGAATTAAAATTGATACGAAGTGTAATCTGAGTTAGTTCTGCTGTAAAAACTGAATCAGCCATTAGCTGTGAGGACAGAGCACGTTGAAACAGTCCATTAAGGCAAGAGATTGCCCAATTAGATATTCACATGGCAGTTAAAATTGCATCAGAATGTTAACCACTTCCAATTTTTAGTCAAATGCCTTTTTAAAATTTGACTGAAATGTTCTTAGTTCTTGCTGCATGGCAAGAGAGGAAAAAGTGCTTGAAATACTTGTTAAAAATAACCAAAGCCCCACATCCACATTAATTTCATGCCAAGTTGTTCTTTATGTAATTTGAAAGGGCTGTAATACTCAGTTTCAAGTATTGAGAAATTTAAAGGGAATATTAATATGCCCTTATAATATTCCCATATGAGTAAAAATGATGCAAAGATTTCCTTTGTAACCTGAGATATGAAAAAATGTTTTGAACAAACTGATCTGCAAAATTTTTGATGCTTTTCAAAGCTTGGGGTATTTTTTTTTATTCCTAAAGCAAGGGAAAGAAATTGTAGTCAGATGTTCCAGTTTAATTAACCTTATTTTAAATAAATTTAAATGCTATTTGTAATTCTCTTGAAAAAATTACAGCAATCACTTGAGGGGGGGATTTCACTTTATGGCCTACGAATGCTGTTAAATTCAGTCTGCTGAGAATTCTTGCATTTGTCTGTGTTTTTTTTTTTTTCTATCTTCTGGTTGTTTTTTCCTTTTTTAAGATTTGCTTCAGTACACAGACAGTTGAAAAGTACCCTGGGTGACTTGAGCCATGGAGCCTCCAGAGGGACACATCAGTGGAGTAGTGGTTTTCAGTAAGGTTAATATGAATAAATTACACATTATAACCCTAGAGCCAGATATTTGCAATTTGTCTGATGAAATCAAGACAATAAAGGCACAGGTGAAATTTTCTGGAAGTCTGCATTTTTGCTCTGTGTTCCTGTACCTGCCACACAAACACAAAGTACATTAGAGCCATTCCTTCAGGAACGACAAGAAATGCTGTAATTCTGAAGCTGTACTAAGAGATGAATGCTTACAGGGATGGCTATTTTAATGAAAATGCCAGGGCTGTTTGTTTTAGGAATTAATCAGCATCTGCAGATACTTTTAGAATTATAATCTCATCAGGACTATGTTTAGAAAACTTGTTTCTATATGTTCATAGAAATACTCAGATTTAATTCGAACTGTCTGTCCTGAAAGTTTTGTTCTGGAAAGGATCAACCTGAGAATGGCTTTACCCTGAATGTGGGGTATTGTTGGGTGTTTTTTTAGTGGCTTTTTTTTGTTTTGTTTTGTTTTTTTTTGGTTTTTTGGTTTTTTTTGGGTGGACTTTTTAACATGAATATGGAGGGAACTCCTTTTTCCAGGCACTCAATATGCTGATATTGACTGATTATATAACATTTATTGATATTTAGATACAGATGCTTGCTAGGGTAAGGCAGGTCCTCAATGACTGACATTGTGGAGCATGTGCATATTTTGTTTGGGTTTGGCCTTTATGTCTCAATTTGATAAGAAAAATTGAACAAAATGGGCTGTAACAACACTCTTTGTGTTTATTCTGGCAAAGGAGGTTACTGTTCTTGCTTGAAAAGTCATAAGGAGAATTGGGTGGGAAAGAGCTGGGGATGATAAGCATTGTCATTATTTCATATCTAATAAAAACAAAACTTGTTTGTCCCTTTACTGACGCTGACATAAGTGCCCCAATCTAGTGTTCCCCTGTGCAAATGTACAGAGCATTTTTCCTTTCTATGATACTGTAGCAAAATCCAAACATTATCTGTGGGTCTGTGTTGTGTTGAAAAGCACAGGAATTAACAGAGAAAATGTGTTCAGTAGCCATGTTCAGCCCTTCTCTCTAGCCTCAGGGTAAAATGGCGTAATTTACCCCTCTATGTGCTGTTCTTAATAAAATTGGAAAAGGAGAATCTGTGCAGTGCTGGGCTTCACCTATGTTTTATCAATCTCCTCTAATACTATGTATCTTTGTTATACTCTCACTTGAACAGAGAACTTAAAAATTAGCCTCTCATAATTTAAATCCCCTGTTGCTTTAAAAAGTGGGCAATGCTCCCTTTACCAAAGAGATCTAAAGAAAGTACAGCTCAGTGGAAAAATGGCAAGTGTAGTGCTACTTTTTGGTAATTTTCAGTAAAGGACTGGAATGCTATTAAGCTCTTTCACATTGGTATGTGATATCTTATGAATTAAGTGCCAAATTGTTTGGGTGAGAAGAGGTTTGATGATATTTCAAGTTTATGTCTGTGCTAGCATTAATGCAGGCATTAGGATGAACACCATAGAAGAAAAGCAGTATGCCAGGTTAGGATCTGTAAAAGTAAATATCCATAAGCTCTTGTGATGTCTGACTTTAAAGATTTTAATTTTTCAACTTTATAAAATAAACTAAACTTAAGGAAAACTATAACATAACTGCAAAAAGCATCCAGTATATGGTTTCAATTTAATCACTGCTAAAACAATCTAAGCTGTGAATGCTATTAGATTGTGGCACTAAGGGAGTCCTTCACTGGGCTACCTATGGAAGTCAAATAACTTTCTGGTTACTTAAGATTTAAAAATCCAAACTGTAGTGCATAGCACTCCAGTAACACCTTCAATAAGAAAGTAGTGATTGAAAAATATGGGAGAATCATTCAGACTTATGATGAAAGATTTGCAGGTGCAGTAACTGTATGCTAGAAGAGCAAAGATGTCTTTTAGTTATCATTCAGATACGTTTCTACCAGAAAAGCAACACAGGAATTATTTTAAGATAACAGAAATGGTAAGTAGCATGTGGCAAACATTACTTGTATCTACCAGTATTGTATGGGGAAATGGAGATTAAAAGCTTTAAGGAGATTTTAAAACAAATAATTAAAACCTCAGTTTAAGAGATTCCTGAGGTCTAGAATGTGACTAACATATAACGTGTTCATTTGAGGGGTCAAGTAACAACTGGAAAACTTTAGACTGCACTGTTTGATGTCATTCAAGTGGAAAGTCTTGGAAGCTGTTTTAAAGTTTAAGTGAATTTTAATGGCCCAAATGAGAAAACACTTGGAAAAAATGTCATATGATTAACTGTTTACCGTCTGAAGGACAAACTAGTCCCATTGGCAGGCTGCAAAGCAGTATGAAAATCCAGAGAACCTTCCAGAATCGTGAATTCTCTGAAGAAAGTTATGTAGAGATGATGCTGGGCATTACAAAGTTCTAGCAGCTCTTCTGTTATCACTGTCTTGCTGCTTTAATAGAAGCCAGATGACAAAAATCCTGTGTAGAATATGCTTAGAATCTTTAAAGATATTAAGAGAATGGGGTATTGGTTTCATTAAAATAAACAAACAAAAAAACCTCCACAAACCAGACAACCTAATATACTTGGTGGGAAGGGAAGGAGGGAAAGGACTTGGGGCCAACTTCAGAAATGAAATTGGAACCATCAGTAAGCCTTACAGGTTCTGAAGGGTCTCTGTAGTGTGAGATTTTAGGATCTATGGCAGAATCCAGGCTTTACATGTGTACCGTAATTGCCTCCGACAATGCTGTACAAAGCAAGGATTTTGAGACTAGAAATCAATGAAAAGGCACAACAAATGCTGAGGCCTCCCTCACTGCAATTAGATAGAAGAGATTCAGATCATTTAAATTTCTGCTCATAAATTGCAGAACAGTCATTGAGGAAGCTATAAAAGGTAGGAGCCATTTTAAAGCATCATATATAATGGGTGAGATTCCAGAGTGTGCTGCCCATGAAAGACACTTTCAAATGAACATAAAAATCCTTGAAATGCTGATCCCAACATGCCCAGATGCAGCAAAGTAGGCAAACAGTGTTACTGCCAGAGGACTGCAGTGTAAATAAGGGAGCTGCCATTCTCGTTATCTGCTGCTTAGAGCTTGAGCACGGGGTCTGCTCAGTGTATCTTTGACAGGAAATAGCCACTTTTAATGGGATATGAGGGAGATGAATCCAACTGGCACTATAAATTTTGGAGGTGTTAGTAAGCGGAAGGCAATTAGGATCCTTTTCACTGCATAAAGGAGACAGTTTTACTACTTCTTTTAAAGTGTACTTCTTTCCTAAGTGATATAGGTGCCTACTTTGAAACTATTTCATTTAAGTACAAAAATGGGTGAGGGAATGTAATCTGAACAGGATAAGCAATCTGAGGTTTTGAGTTGGCTGTTTTACGCAAACATGATCCAAGCCAGCTGTATGATAGTTTTAAATAATTTAAAGCAGGATTTGGTGCGCTTACCCCTAGTGCAGGGTGCAAATTCAGGTTTCAGTTGCACAGGCAGCATTGCAAAAGATTTGCTTGGTAGACGATAATTAACAGCTCCAAACAGTGCATTCCCTCTTTCCCTGCTAATCTTGGCCTCCAGCATATCTCACTTGCCAAATCCAGTGATAATCTTCTGGATGCAAGTGCCATCTCTTGGATAAAGCACTCCTGGATAGTGTGTGGCTCTCCAGGCATCACGGAATGGTGGTGGAGGGGAAGGCGGGTGGGAAGGGGAAGGATGTGTGCACCAGCTTTTGAAACCGCTGGCAGAGCTGACATTTGAATCTAGCTTGGAAGAACTTGGTTTCCAAACTTCAAACTCCACCCCCTCCCCTCTGCTGGCCCAAGATCTAATGAAACGGCCACAGGCAAGTTCAAAGCTCTAATTAACAAGGCAGATAAGGTGCTCTAAAGGACTGAGCTAGGTGCCTCCTGTGCCAAGAGATACCTTTACTGGGGCTGTCTTGGTGTTTTTGGTTTGTCTTTTTTCAAACAAGCTAGGTCCATGTCCATTTGATGGACAGTTCTGCTAGAACCTTTTACTGTGTAAGCTGGTATGCATTCTTTGTTTTTATAACATGCTCATCACCATGGTATCTGAGCACTTTGTTCTGCAATTGTAACTTAAGAGTGTCTGTTAATGCACACAATCATAGTTTTTTCCATTACTTTTCCCAAAAGGCCATTACCTATTTTCCTGTACCAGCTGTGGACTTCACTACAGATTAACTCCCACCGTCTGCCCTGTACCCCAACTAGAGGAGGTGTTTTATTGAGTTTTCTCTCTTTCAGAATGGTGCAAATTCCTCAATAAATGGACTGTCACACTCATATACAGCATACGACAAAGTGGGTTTTTTGTTCATATATCCAGACTGCAAATGTATAGCCATCTGCAAATTGTTTAAATTCTTCATGCTCTGATCTATTTTAGGACTGTTTTATATGAAGTCTGTGCTATGGTTCTTAGTTTTTCCCCACCCTCTGTATTACAGCTTTACATGCAACCCAGACGCTGAACTATTATGGATATTTAGTCATATATCAGTTGAAGAGCAATCTGATGTGGGATGCTGAGGATTTTGTATTGCTGATTCCTGATCAGATTTTCCTGAGCCTAAGAATAAAAAGGGTTTTTCTTACTATGCAAGAGCTTCAAATTCCCCTGAGTCTGAAAAATGTTACTCTTTTTATTCACCTTGCTAACACTGATTTCAGTAATTCCACTCTGATCTTAATAACACTTGTTCTTACACCATTGCCTATGTATTTCTGATCCTTACTGCACAATTCTAAATGTTGATACAAACACTAATGAGGGGGATCTGTCCCTCTGGGAATGCCTGTAGGTATTGGAGATATTAATGTTATAATGATATAAATACAATAAAGTAGATTGTGAAAAAAATTCTGACAGTTTGTCAGGAATAAGTATTTTCTTATATCCACGGGATTGCACTGTGTGGATCAGCCATTTTCATTTGCTGAAGTTGTATGGAATGATCACACTGACAGCTCATTTGGCTGGTCTCTAGCTCTGATTCCTCACATAATCTTGTAGCATGGTCAGTGAACAGAGCTTTGAGCTCCTCTGTACACCCTTCCTCAAATCTGATTAGGGCTGTACCCCTGAGAAAACCAGGGTTGTAAAACCCTTGGTTAAGCAAGGGTTTCACAAAGGAGAAATGGAGAAAACGGAGTAATAGAAGAGTGACACCAAATTCCCTATAACTTCAGGGAACCTCTGGGTGGAAAAATTCCAGGGGTGTCTGGCTTATGGTTTTTTTTTTTTTTTTTAGAAGCAATGAAAAGTTGCACTTAGGAAATGGAAGATTCAGAATACAGTAATACAGACTTTGGGAAATGATCAAATGGAAACTTGTCTGTAACAAATTGCTTTAATGATCAGTATAAATGTGTTTTAATTTGGATTAATTACAGCCTGGGAAGACTTTGCTCCTAAATAAACTTCAGGAAAATGTCATCCATAATGAATATACTAAATAAACTTCAGTATAAATAAATGGGTCATGGCTCTCCTACCCACTGAAGACTTGCTGTGTTTATAAAATGTACACAAAGCCCTGCATATATACTATACCTTAAGGTATTTACGTAATGACAAAAGATCACTTTTTCATTTTCCAACCATCACCAAGGGATTGCAAAGCAATCAAACTTTAACAGCCAATTAATCTCTCTAGATGATGTTTGTGTAGCACTTAACCAGTTTCAGTAAATTAGGTCCCTGTGGGCTGGGCTGTTACATTGATAGAAATGTTACTGCTAGCTGGAGGCATTCATTTACTAGTTTGTAAGAACAGCAGTATTGAGAAATCCTGAGCATATGGAAACAAACTCTCTGCACCTTTTAAAAAGAAATGCTGTTTGTAAAGAATAGGAGGTTCTGGGACTTGCCCAGCATGGAGCCTCACTAAACAAAAGCAGTTTGTCAGTTCTGTTGGATTGGAGAGACTGCTGTTAAATTCTCTGTAAGAAACAGAAGAAATCCATTGGGAGGCAGCTGTGGGCTAAGGAAAGATAATTCATTGCAATAGCATCCACTTAAGCAAACAGTTAAAGGAGCAGGTTTGTTTAAAGTATTTCTCCTGTGCATGTAGGCAAAATACATGAAAACAGTTTTTGGAAAAAACTTCCAGGAGCACAAAGTTTTCAGTGTACATAAGATAAAAATCTATCGGAAAAATGTCTTGAAATTTAGCTGGAAATTTTTTTCTATGTTGTTTCAAGGCGTCTGCAGTAGCTTTCAGCCTCCCTGTGTGCCAGCTGAAGCCCATGAAGCACAGCTGCAAATCTCCAAGGGGAGAGCTGCATGACTGATGTCTGCGTACCCACGGCAATGCAGCTGTAATTGCAGGGTATTGGGTTCTCTGTATGTTCCTCAAGGATTTTAATTGCTCCATGATTGCTATACCAGGTTAATGTAAGGGTTCCCTTTTCCATTATGACTCTGGAGAAGATTTCTGGGGACAAATGGTTGAGTTCAGCTCTGTCTGCTCCTTGCTGTAGTCAACTCCAGCTGGAAGCAAGGTAGATGAACAGTTCTTGGTTGCAGCTGCACTGGTGTTGCATTCAGGATGCAAACTGGGAGAAAGGACATGACTGGAAGTGTTTAATTAACAGTTTCTGATCCACAGAAATGTCAGGAGGGCTTGAGGGAGAAATTAATTCCTGGCAGAATGAAAGTGTTTGGTAAAAGTCACAGTCTAGGTTGTTGCCCTTGAAGCAAGTGTGTAGACTCAGTGACACATGGCTGGCATCACACACTGAAGTTGGCTCAGGGGATGTGGAAATTCTGTGTGTGGTTGGCTTCTTCTGGTAAGGGCCAGGAAGCCTGTGGTAATGTGGAACTTGGTGTTACCTGGGAGATGTCAGCCCAGGAGTGTCATGGCCTAATCTCTCGATAGGCCAGTTGGAGAGGCAGTTGGTTTATACATGCTTTAATGGCTTCTGAATATGCTCAGTGTAACTGTATGCTTGTGGAACAGGCTACCCAAGCCTGCAGTGGTACTTTAGTTCCCAAAATTCATCTGCTACAAGGTGTGTGTGAGTATTTGAAGACTATACAAGCTGTTCACCATTCTGTGGGCGTTTGCTGAGGAAAATAAGGGCTATGAGCACCTGCTGAGAAAGGCAGGTGGGTGCAAATAGGAGCTGACCTTTTGGACAAGACCTTCTGCTTTGTTCCTTCTGATAACTTACATTGTCATACAATGGGTCATGTTGTGGCCTGACCATATGGTGTTTAGCAGGAAAAGGTTTAATTAGATTGTTAAAAAGGAGCACACAGAGTTGTAAGGCCAAAGAGATGATAAAGGAGGTCTGATCCTGTATCAGCAATATTGCCATTGCTGTATTGGCTGATAATGGCTTGGAAATTGAGGAAGGGCTGAGGTACCTTCAGAGGTGATCTGACCCAACCCCTTTTTGCTCTCTTATTTATAATTGACTCTTATTTCTGACTTGTTGTAGGTGTTACTGTTCCAGTGCCTTTCAAACACTGCTCAGGACATCTAATGAATACAGGGGGATGATAAGTTTTATCTACAATTTTAGGTCTTTCCTTGGGCAACTGGAAGGGTACTGGGGAAATGCCATGCTTGGTTTACTTAAATGTTGCGGTGGTCCAGGTTGC
>VZRN01004899.1:72384-92028 GCA_013397935.1 Dasyornis broadbenti | reverse complement strand
GCCCACTCTGTGATGTCACAGCCCGCTCTGTGACGTCAGACCTCTGCTCTGTGACGTCATAGCCTCCTCTGTGATGTCAGACCTCTGCTCTGTGATGTCATACAGCTGATCTGTGATGTCATGTCCCACTCTTTGATGTCATCTCCTGCTCTGCGGTGTCCCAGCTCGCTCTGTGATGTCATACATCTGCCCTGTGATACCATGGCCAGCTCAGTGATATCACACCACCACCCTGTGATGTCATATCCCACTCTATGATGTCTCACCTGAACGCAGACACTGAGCAGGGAACTGTCCATGTGCCGGGGGCTGTGGCAAAGCAGCACCCCCGGCCATCTCCAGTTTGGTCACAGCAAACTCGGCACCGCCAAGGGCACAGAGGGCCATGGTCACCCTCGGACCCAGGGACCCCCTTTGCCCACCCTCTTTGCCCACCCCTCGCCCTCACGGTGTCCCCAAGCCCCGCAGATCCCAGGGTGCCCAGGGGACAGGATGGGGACCCGCCCCTCCCGGAGTGATTCTGTCACCTCCCTTTCCCCGTCACCTGCGGCTCGGCTCGGGGCTGCTCAGAGGGTCCCATGGGACCCGTGGCACTGCTTTGCCATGTCCCCCACCTCCCTGCAGAAGGAGCGCTGGACATCCGCCCTCAGCCAGGAGTGGCCATCGAGCAGAGCCACGAAGGAACGAGGTTCCCATAGCGTGGGGAACTCCCCGTCCTGTGCCAGGCAGGGGGGTGGCCGCACGTCCTCCCGAGCCCCCGGGGACTCCCCAAAGTCCCCCAGCTCACAGCACCCGCTTGCCTGCCTTGGGGACGGTGACGAGCCGCTTCTCCGCTGAGCCGCTCTCCCGGCTCGCCGCCTGCTCGGTGCTGACAGCGGCGATGTCGGGGAAGTCGCAAAAGTGCTGGCGCTTCTGTGGGGGCACTGCCGGGGTGACACCGCCTTCATGCACGTCCCCACACTGCGGGACCGTCCCCCTCCACAGCCACCGCCATCACCTCGGAGCCGCCGCACATCCAGGACACACCGCTGTCTCCGGCCACGGGGACGGCCGTGTCCGTGGCGGATCCCGGCCAGTGGACACGGACTCTCCTCGGGCCAGCGGCGCTGGAGCCGCTCCAGGTCCAGCAGGGACTGCAGCCTCATGTGCGGCCCGTCCGTCCGGCAGCCCCCGAGCTCCCGCCGGGATTTGCTGGAGCGGAGGCGCTGGCAGGGGAGGGAGTTGTGCTGCTGGGTCTGGCTCCGCAGCGGCGCCGGGATGCGGGACTTGGAGCTGCCGGCACGGGAGGCAGAGGTGGCTGGCAGGGTGTCCCTGCGGATGTCGGGCTGTCCCGTGGGTGCCACACTGTCCCCCCAGCCCCTGCTCATCTGCCGTGGCTGCAGACCCGGCCAGGGCTCTGCTGCTCCTCCTTGGCAATGCACAGCATGTCCAGCACGGCCAGGCTCAGCCCCTGCTCCTGCGTGGGCAGGCTCAGCCCCTCGGCCATGCGGTCCCCGAGGAAATCCCTGCAGGACTGGGCAGGGCACAAGGCTTGGGGGCTTCTCCTATCTCCTGCTGTGCCCACATGCCTGAGGCACCCCAAGACCCCTGACCCATCCTCATATGATCCTCATGCCCCAATGGCCATGTGAGTCACGCCCTGCCCTGGCCTCTGGTTTCCTGCTGCTTTCTTGGCTCCATCCCGGGGCCATGTCCCTCCCAGAGGACACAGTGANGTCCCCTTCATCTTGACAAGATCAAGGCGACTTTGGCGTCTCAGGTTTTTGTAATCAACATTTACTGTCTCTCACTAGCTAACTGTGCTTACATGAGTTAACTATTGATTACCCCCTTTTCACTATGATGTCAGTCCAGTCTGTGATGTCACAAAGCCCCATCTTATGACATCTGCTCCACCATGGACCGTTGCCACAGCGACTGTTGCTATGGCAACCATGAAGGGTTGCCATTGCAACTGTTGCCATGGCAATGCCAACGGGTGCCTTGGCAGCGGTTGCTTTGGAAGCGGTTGCCACGGCAACGGGCAGCGGTCGCTATGGCAACAGTCCAAACTATGATGTCATATAGCAGCCCTATGATGTCATAGTTCTCTCTGTGATGTCACAAAGCCTTGTTTTATGACATACGAGTGTGCTCTGAGACCTTACAGTTTGCTATGAGATGTCACGACACTCTCTGATGCCACAGCCCACTCTGTGATGTCACAGCCCGCTCTGTGACGTCAGACCTCTGCTCTGTGACGTCATAGCCTCCTCTGTGATGTCAGACCTCTGCTCTGTGATGTCATACAGCTGATCTGTGATGTCATGTCCCACTCTTTGATGTCATCTCCTGCTCTTCGGTGTCCCAGCTCGCTCTGTGATGTCATACATCTGCCCTGTGATACCATGGCCAGCTCAGTGATATCACACCACCACCCTGTGATGTCATATCCCACTCTATGATGTCTCACCTGAACGCAGACACTGAGCAGGGAACTGTCCATGTGCCGGGGGCTGTGGCAAAGCAGCACCCCCGGCCATCTCCAGTTTGGTCACAGGAAACTCGGCACCGCCAAGGGCACAGAGGGCCATGGTCACCCTCGGACCCAGGGACCCCCTTTGCCCACCCTCTTTGCCCACCCCTCGCCCTCACGGTGTCCCCAAGCCCCGCAGATCCCAGGGTGCCCAGGGGACAGGATGGGGACCCGCCCCTCCCGGAGTGATTCTGTCACCTCCCTTTCCCCGTCACCTGCGGCTCGGCTCGGGGCTGCTCAGAGGGTCCCATGGGACCCGTGGCACTGCTTTGCCATGTCCCCCACCTCCCTGCAGAAGGAGCGCTGGGCATCCGCCCTCAGCCAGGAGTGGCCATCGAGCAGAGCCACGAAGGAACGAGGTTCCCATAGCGTGGGGAACTCCCCGTCCTGTGCCAGGCAGGGGGGTGGCCGCACGTCCTCCCGAGCCCCCGGGGACTCCCCAAAGTCCCCCAGCTCACAGCACCCGCTTGCCTGCCTTGGGGACGGTGACGAGCCGCTTCTCCGCTGAGCCGCTCTCCCGGCTCGCCGCCTGCTCGGTGCTGACAGCGGCGATGTCGGGGAAGTCGCAAAAGTGCTGGCGCTTCTGTGGGGGCACTGCCGGGGTGACACCGCCTTCATGCACGTCCCCACACTGCGGGACCGTCCCCCTCCACAGCCACCGCCATCACCTCGGAGCCGCCGCACATCCAGGACACACCGCTGTCTCCGGCCACGGGGACGGCCGTGTCCGTGGCGGATCCCGGCCAGTGGACACGGACTCTCCTCGGGCCAGCGGCGCTGGAGCCGCTCCAGGTCCAGCAGGGACTGCAGCCTCATGTGCGGCCCGTCCGTCCGGCAGCCCCCGAGCTCCCGCCGGGATTTGCTGGAGCGGAGGCGCTGGCAGGGGAGGGAGTTGTGCTGCTGGGTCTGGCTCCGCAGCGGCGCCGGGATGCGGGACTTGGAGCTGCCGGCACGGGAGGCAGAGGTGGCTGGCAGGGTGTCCCTGCGGATGTCGGGCTGTCCCGTGGGTGCCACACTGTCCCCCCAGCCCCTGCTCATCTGCCGTGGCTGCAGACCCGGCCAGGGCTCTGCTGCTCCTCCTTGGCAATGCACAGCATGTCCAGCACGGCCAGGCTCAGGCACTGCTCCTGCGTGGGCAGGCTCAGCCCCTCGGCCATGCGGTCCCCGAGGAAATCCCTGCAGGACTGGGCAGGGCACAAGGCTTGGGGGCTTCTCCTATCTCCTGCTGTGCCCACATGCCTGAGGCACCCCAAGACCCCTGACCCATCCTCATATGATCCTCATGCCCCAATGGCCATGTGAGTCACGCCCTGCCCTGGCCTCTGGTTTCCTGCTGCTTTCTTGGCTCCATCCCGGGGCCATGTCCCTCCCAGAGGACACAGTGACTCCCATCTCGGCAACCTGGCGTGCCCCGTGCCCACTATGGGATGGCCACAAGCAGCTCCAGGTGGTCCGGGTAAGAGGATCCACATCCCCTGGGCACTGGTGGGGGGCACTCGTCCATGGTGCAGACACGGTTGCGGGGAAAGCAGCAGCTCAGATCCTCCATGGCCAGGGCAAAGAGCCAGTGGCACACAAGCAGCCCACCTGCGGATAGAGAGCAGGGCTAGGACAACCAGAGAGGACAGACACAGAACCATGAGCCCATGGCCACTACCTCAAGCCCATGGCTGGTACCTCATGGCCATAGCTAGGACCCCAAGCCCACAGCTGGGATCCATAGTTCATGGCCAGGACTCCCTGTTGAAGAGAAGCGCAGGTTCCCGTGCCCAAAGCCAGCACCCGGAGCCCATGAGTGGTTTGATGTTTCTCCAGACCCCCACTCACTTTCCTGCAGAACCTGACTGGTTCTTTCAGTTTCTCTCATCGTTTGTAAGACATTCACACACTTTTCTCCTCTCAGCCAAGAGCACTCAGTAGCTCCCTAGGAAGAACAGGGCACATCAGTGATGGGTCTGCCCCAGAAGCCATGCAAGGCACTGGCCTTGGGAATTGCCAAAGCCTGGGAGCTCTGAGGTTCGTGGAAGCTGAAGCACCTTGGCCCCAGAGTCTCCAGCGCCAGCCAAGCCCCTGCTGCACCAAGGAACACGAGCAGTGCCCAGGGCCGGCAGTGACATCAGTGGGACTCCCCTGGGCACAGGGACCCCCAGCTTCGGGGTGGCCATACCAGCACCCCCAGAGACCTCCAGCCCCAGGAACCCAGAGCAAGTGGAAACCACAACTCTGCAAACGCTGCCTGTGCCCAAAAGAATTGCAAAGAGACCCAGGGTGTGACAAAAAAGGACAACTTATTTACAGAACAAGAGCACCAACAATGAACTACAGAACGTATTTACAATATAAGAATCCTTATAACAACAACAACATATAGAACGTATTTACAGAAAAAAGAACCTATGGAAAAACCGGAACCTAATCAACATATTTACAGAAAACCCTAAAACCTAATCCAACATATGTACAGAAGTGTCACCACTGCCATGTCCGTCCGTCCTGGAAGAGAAGGAAGCAGCACGGTCACTCCCCTGCGGCCCTGAGCGCTGTTCCCTGTGCCCCCAGGCTGGCACACGCTGGCACAGCGGCACTCTGCCGCCAGCACTGAGCCCGGCCGGGGCTGGGAGCCGGGCCCCAGGAGCTGGGACGGGGCTGGCGTGGCCCAAAGCAAGCGCAGGGCAGGCCTGGGGTGCTGCTTGTGCCGCCAGAATGCAGGGATCCCCCGGGGCACCGTGTCCCTGAGCGGGGCCACCCAGCCCAGCCCAGCCCCAGCCTGGCAGCTGGGGAGCCACTGTGCCTGTGGGGANTCACAGAAGATGTGGAGGAGATGGAAGTAGACCAGGCCGAGGAAGATGAACCCATGGAGGTGGATGAAGAAGATGAGGAAGAGCCCATGATCCTGGGATGAAGATGCAGCCCCAGCAGCGGGACAGGCAGGTGCTGCCTTGCCCTGCCCACAGGCACAGTGGCTCCCCAGCTGCCAGGCTGGGGCTGGGCTGGGTGGCCCCGCTCAGGGACACGGTGCCCCGGGGGATCCCTGCATTCTGGCGGCACAAGCAGCACCCCAGGCCTGCCCTGCGCTTGCTTTGGGCCACGCCAGCCCCGTCCCAGCTCCTGGGGCCCGGCTCCCAGCCCCGGCCGGGCTCAGTGCTGGCGGCAGAGTGCCGCTGTGCCAGCGTGTGCCAGCCTGGGGGCACAGGGAACAGCGCTCAGGGCCGCAGGGGAGTGACCGTGCTGCTTCCTTCTCTTCCAGGACTGACGGACATGACGGACACAGTCCCTTCTGTACGTATGTTGGATTAGCTGTTGTTAGGGTTTCCTGTAAATACATTGGTTAGGTTTCGGTTTTTCTATAGGTTTTTATTCTGTAAATACATTCTATATGTTGTTGTTGTTATAAGGATTCTTATATTGTAAATATGTTCTGCAGCTCATTGTTGTTGCTGTTCTTCTGTAAATAAGTTGTCCTTTTTTGTCACACCCTGGGTCTCTTTGCAATTCTTTTGGGCACAGGCAGCGTTTACTGAGTTGTGGTTTCCACTTGCTCTGGGTTCCTGGGGCTGGAGGTTCCTGGGGTGCTGGCACGGCCGCCCCAGAGCTGGGGGTCCCTGTGCCCAGGGAGTCCCACTGACGCCACTGCCAGCTCTGGGCACCGCTCGTGTTCCTTGGCTGCTGCAGAGCCGTGTCCCCAAGAGCAAAGCTGTCACTAGCAGAGAGGTGGCTCTCACAGGAGCGGCCCCTGCAGCAATGCCACCAAACATTATATGAAGTATTTTGTGCAATCTGATTTTTCATGATGAAAGGAATGATTTGTTCAACAGGATTTTCACTTAACAGGACACTTCAAAGATCTGTATGAGTGTGAATTAGAAACACACAGAAATTGTGGCTGTTCTTCACAGGATTTCATTTGTCACAGGAGGTAGAAGATGGGCACCAAAGTGTGTCAAGGATGGTCTGACAATTAACACAGTTCTGTGGGAGCATGGGGGTTCTTCTATCCTCCCACAGCACAACATCCCCTTGTGGTGTTGCCTCAGCCCTCAGGACAGGCTTTGCAATGATCCTTAATTTCATACTTATTTTCTAGGTGCTCATGACAAGCATCCTCTGCTCATTCCTGTTCCTTGACCAAGGTACTGCCAGACTGCATGGACCAAAGTTCAGAGTACATCACTGAACTTAATAAATGCAACACTATGTCAAATACTCTGACAAAGTACTCCCTGCATCTCTCAAAGTGGTACCCACAGAGAAAACAATCACTTAATGTTATATTCTGTACCTCAGGTCACCCTGGCATGAAAACTGCAATGACTTCACCCTTCCACAAACTTAGATGCACATTTGCAAACACTAATTCAGTTCTGCCTCTTAGGCCCTACATTGTTGTGGTGGTGGCTTTCAGGAGACCCAAGTTTGGAGACCAGTGTTGTTCTACCCTGCATAGTGGTTTGGTGAGGAGTGAAGAATCCCCTTGGTGAATGATGCAGATGAAAGAAGAGGGGAATAACTGCTGCTCCAGCCAGCACAGCGTTTCTGTGCACAGGGACACGTGGAGTGTTTGATGATCCAGTTAGATCACACCATGGGAAATGTCACAAGGTGCCTAACGAAGACACCAGTGATGCTCTCACTGGTGTCCTCTAAGCAAAGTGCTTTGTTCTGTAGCCTCACACTTGTGAGGGCCCCAGCCAGCAGCACAGAATGACTGCGATCCAGTTCCGTTCATACTGTCTCCATTGACGACAATGTTTATACTACTGTAGGAAGTATTTGCATTATGATGATTATACCACTTGCCCCAGTGATATTAATTTTAACACATTCCAGTTTTACTGCAGATGACTTTCTCGTACCCTGTCCTCAGTAAAGGCTTCTGCACTGTGCCAGGTCCTGATGCTATAATGGTACAGTCCCTTCCCACCACGGACTGCCCAACAGAGGGCAGAGAGAGCCTTCGTTTGGCTTCCCTGGGAATGAGGATGAGCAACATTCAAGTTAAGAGTTGGGTATGATCGAGCTGGTGCCTTTTGGGAGGAGCACAATTAGTCCAAGGGTTAAAAGGTAGCTCTGTTTTTATTTCAAAAACACTAGAAATTATTTACTCATGAACATGTTGTGTGTACACCCAGTGCAGGGAGAAACTGAAGCAAGACCAGGAAGATAATAAATGAACTGGTGTGAAAGGAATTACCTCTTGCCTCTTGTTTTCCTTATACCCTCACAACAAGAGGAAAACCAGAACGTTTTGTTCCTTGTGGGAACCCTGGGGCCAGCCTGTTACACAAGAGGCTGGTTCAGTCTCTGAGAGCCCCAGGCTCTGGGCTGGTGGTAAGTCAAGTGCATCATCTTCTCCCTCTCCAGTCGTAGCAAGCATGCACAGAACATCAACTGAGGACCAAACCCTGGGCCTTGCAGAGCAAGTTTAACCGAGTAAATTCTCCCTTAATCCAGTCTGGGAAATCATGAGCACTGCACCTGGTATGTTAATGGCATGTGAAGGGACTGGTACAGCAACCTTCCTGCCCAGGCTGTTATTCACCCTCAGGTTGCAATTCAGTGCCCAGTTGCTCACTGCACACTGAGCATAAGAAAGGCTGGATTAAAAAATTGAGTGAATGAGTGAGATTTCTGCTCAGCCAGGGATCTTCTAAACCTGGACTGTCAGTCCGAGACCAGAGGCTTTGTTCAGAATTCACAAGTGTAATGCTGCAGCTCCAAGGGACAGAGAAACTTAGTGAAATGCACAACTCCACCTCTCACCCATCAGAACTGATAGCTGGGGTGGGGTTTTAATTTTTAGCCAATGTCATTGAGGTATCCTGTTATGAGGTACTGCCAAAAATAAAGACTCCTGAAGCTAAAGACTATCCTGAAGATGAAGACTATTAAAGAGTTATTGATGGAAATCAGTTCATTAGCTTTATTTGGCTTTGGATCAAGCTCCAGATATTTAAATCATACCTCCTCCCTTTGTATTATTTTTGATGCTACATGGCTTTTTATTACCACCTGTTCCGCTCTGAAACACGAGCTGATTTATACCAGAGCAATTTGCAAGGAGGCAAACCACTCAGGGGATGAGTCAGCCTTTCAGATGTAGATAATTCACAACTGTAGAAATGAAGGAGGTGATCAGGGTGGGATGGGGAAAAACGTGGGTCTTAAAAAAGGCTCTGTCTCTACAAACATCTGCATGTCAAAAATTGTACTCAAAGCACCTGGCAGAAGCAGGCATCCAACTCACACTGACACCGAGCATCTGCTCCCATCCTGAGTCCTCAGTGCATCATCCAGAGGGCAAAGCTGTAACCGGTGGTACCTGTGGACACCGTGCAGATCTGCAGTGGTACCTCACCATGGGCCCAGGGACTCTGCTTGCAAGGCCCTTGTGGAGACAAGAGCTGGACAGAGCCATCAGTTAAGCACTGCCTGGGGTGTTTTACCCTTCCCAGCACCAACACCTCCTGTCTGCTTCTAAAAACCTCTCAGCACATTTACAGTGTCATGTTCTTCATTCCCAAGGAAAAATAATCTTCAGCCTTTTGAATGGAGAAAAGAGGAACAATTTTCCCAGTAGCTTCTTTACTTCCTTTAAAACTTCTACATATCTTGGTTGTGTCATTTCCGTTCTCAAGACACCTAATCACTCCCTCCCACTTCTCTGATTATGCACTGTAGAGCAATTGAGTAATAAAACACTTAATTAAATAGCCGCATGTCTTTGTTATACCCTTTAATTAGATTACTTGGAAATAATAATAGTTTCTTGCCAACCTGAAGGGTTCATTAATTCCCTCTGCAGATAACAGGAAGTAATCTATCTTTTCCTGCTGGTATTTTTCTAAATCCTAAGTCAAATGAATCAATTCTGATTTTGAAGTCAATTAGAAATAGATACACTCTGACATTACACCATTATCTCCATGAGTGAAATTAATTCAGACTCTCCTTACAAGGCAGCTCAACAAAATTTCCCCTTCTAGGGATGACAATTTCAAGACAAGAAGTCAGATTCTAAAATATAAAGCACTTCCCGGAATAATTATCCAACTAACAAAATGCTCCAGAAGAATAAGAAGATTGACTTTATAGTATTTATGAAGTGCTTTAACACCAGTAAAGAAAAATGATGTGAAAACAAAGTACTCCTGCATTTATAAATCACCAACTTTACACAGCCTGAAGTCAGACAGAAGCATTAAGCCATAGTTAAGGACTGACAATCGCTTAGGAGCTAATGGGTGCTGATGACACCTGATGACTATTCCAGTGTCATTGTGTGATACTTGCTCGGGGCTGTGTCTGCCCCAAAACATGTAAACATCCACACTGCCTCCATGGAGAGATGCTCACGGTGGTCTCCCCAGAACCAGGACCAGCTTTATGTTGTTGAGTTATACAGCAATAGGGACTGAGGCCCTACAGGAAGGTGGACAAAACCCTCGGGAAAATCAGCAAAGACAAATGTAAGTGGTCAAAGTTCTGGGTCTGGGAGGGAGTAACCCAAATCCAGCAGGACAATAGCACTCACTGAGTGTGACAGTTCTGGCTTTACAACTGGATAAGATTTCATCAGGGATTTGAATATTATTACTTACCATAGCCCAACCAAGAATAAATGCTACACTTATTCTTTGCTACACCAGAAACAATGTCTGTCCCAGTGACCAGTCTGGATTGGACTGAGAAAAAAAGGAAAACTATTATGAAAATTATTAAAAATTATCTCTGAATAATTTGACCCAGCAAATCTGCAAAGCTACAAAGCATTCACAATTTTCCTGAAAAGTCTTTGCACAAGATCATCCTGCACCCTTGTGGGAAATTTTCCTGTCTTTATCCTAAATTTTCCTGTATTTCCTATCTATCAAATTTGGGGTTTGTACTTGTCAAAAGAAAGTTATGACAGGGAATAGCAAGAAAATTCCATCCTGCCTGAGTATCTTGTAATTATGAAAAGCATAGGGGAAAAAAGAAAATAATCAAGCATCCTCCTCCTTTCCCCGAAGGTAAGATCTTGGACACATAGTTCTTCTGCCACTCAATTATATTCATCTTCGCTTGTCACGTATTCTGTGTTAATTATTTATTTGTTTTTCCAGTTCACTGACAGGCCACGATTTTTACCAGGGAAAATGATCTCTGAAAGAGTGTGAATGTGAGGATTGCTCTGTATTCCTCTTGTCCTAGCAAGCACAAACTGATCAGTAGTCTGTGCACCTGGAATACATTTTTTTTCTCATGAATTTTACAGAGCACATGGAACCAGTGGAATTTGACTGGAGGCATCAGAAGCTAGAAAACAGAGATTAGGGCTGCTGGGGTTGAAAAAACAAGCACTTTGTCTGAAATACCAGTTGGAAAAAATAGGGGGAAAAAAAGCTAACAAACAGGACAACTGGTCTGATGTTCTTGAAAAGAGACACTGTTCTTCACATCTGCTTTAGCAACCCTTACCTACCGAAAACCAGCAAGACAAAAAGACACTGTAAATGGCCACACTGCCCTAGGGATGCGTATATGCACCTCTGCTGGATTCCACAGGAGCTACAAGGATGTGTTCTTGGGGCAGCATCTGGCTTCTTCCTGCAAACACTCAACTCTGCTAAAGGTAAACTTAATCCAGGCAGCTGGGGAGAAGGGTACAGCGCAATGTTCCTACTGTTGGGAATCAAACCACAGGCAATCTGCAAAAGCAGTGTTATGTGCCAGCTGGGAGACAACAAATCCTCTGCAAATGATGCCCAGCCGTGCAGATGTGGAATTCCAGGACAGGAACTGATTTCACAACACTGGACAAGAGACAACTGTTCATGCAGGTGATGCATGAGAGAGAAATCTCTGTTAAGCAAGGCTTGCAAACTCATTTTTATCATTATTAATTTGAATAGACCATTAACTATGAACTGTAAATGGATGTATATGTGGTCAATTATCTCTAAAGGAACATAAAGACTGCACAGAAAAGCTTTAGAGAAAATAAAATACTCTCCAGACCTCATTTCAGCTGATCAGTTTATTTGTCCTTATACTGGGCTGTGACCTTGGCTCCTAACTCACTTCCCAGGGATGCCCACCTCTCTGACAAAGCCGCATGCTCCCGACTTTTCCATACTCAGCCTCTGGCTGAGCAGCACGCATTGCTCTGTGCTGGAATTAAAGTGATTTCTGTGCCTGAAGTGATATGCACAGGTCCCTTGGTCAGTCAGAACCACAGACGGCTGACTGGCATCGAAATGTGCGTGTTGGTCTGTTGGGGAAACAGTTGGAGCCGTTTTCTTGCTTAGGCCTTATCAACAGAAATACTCAGTTGTGCCTGTGAGATCTTATTGGAGTTTATGCATGGAAGACAAGATGGATTTTCACATCACTACCAGTTTTAAGAAAATGCTGAACTTTGCACTTGCAAAGTATGTAATTTTTCTGAAGAAATATTTTGGATATTCTCCTACTCTCTGAAAATTGGGAAGTCTTCCCTCTGATTTCAGAGCATGGACTCTCTCGTTCCTCATTATCAAAAGAGGAGGTGTATTGTAATTTCTATGCATTCACTTATGCCACAGAGCATTCAGGCTAAGAAAAAATACACTTGAAACAAGAAAGGTTTTATGTAAAGGCTAAATAATATTGATGGCTTACATACGTACAGCAGATACTCTAAAATCACAAAACCTTTATTATGTGTCCCAAAGCCAACAGTGACACCAGTGATGGCCTAGCTGCTTCAGTGTTACAGACTTGTGTTACCCAGGACATCCCTTTGTGCCCTCAAGAGATTTCCTGTTATTGATGTTGCTGCAGTAACGTAGGGCCAGGGGCGGCCTTGAGCTCCTCAAGGTGTTCTTGTACCAGCCAAGCCTTCAGGGGTGCTTTAATGATCAAAGATTTTTACTGTAGTGTGTATATATACATATGTATATACACACATATATACACACATGTGTATACTCTCTGGTTACAGAATCACAGGTTCATGGAATGATTTGGGCTGGAAGGGACTTTAAAGATCCTGTTCCACCCCCTGCCATGGGCAGGGACACCTTCCACTATCCCAGGCTGCTCCAAGCCCCATCCAACCTGGCCTTGAACACTTCCAGGGATCCAGGGGCAGCCATAGCTACTCTGGGAAACCTGTGCCAGGGTCTCACCACCCTCACAGGGAAGAATTTCTTCTCAACATCCCATCTAACCCTGCCCTCTAGGGAAGCCATTGCACCTAGTCCTGTCACTTCAGTCCCTTGTTCAACGTCCCTTTCCAGATCCTTCGGAGCCCCTTTGAGCATTGGAAGGCCCTCTAAGGTGTCCCTGGAGCTTCCTCGCCCCGAGGTGAACACCCCCAAGCCTCCCAGCCTGCCTCCACAGAAAACAGACGTGTAGAATTTAACATGGCTCCAACAGTACCTCACAGTTCCGCCCCTCCCCTCCCGGCCGGGCGGCCCCGTGGCCCGCACTGAGCATGCGGGATGCCTGGCGCGGGGCACGCCGGGAGCTGTAGTCCCTGCGCGACGGCCGGAGGGACTCAGCGCCTGCGCACGCCGCGCCCGACTTTGCCAAGTCGCTGCCTGAGGCCGGGCGCGCCGTGCTGCCATCTTGGACCTGAGGGACGGGGGAGCCGCGGCCGGTGAGCGGAGCGGGGCTGGGGGGCGGAGAGGGGGCACGGGGGTAGCGCTGGGTACGGCACCCTGCGGGCGGCGGGGAGACACGGGGGGCGCGGGAACCCCGCGGTCGGGCCCGGATCCGGAGGCGCCGCTCGCCCCGGGAGGGGCTCGCTGAGTGCGGACTCGCCGCTCTGTTCCCCCGGGCCCCGCGGGGCAGCTCCGGGAGCAGGGCAGCCCCGCTCTCTCCCCGGCGCGCGGGCGGTGGTCCCGGGACCCCCGAGCTGCTCGGTCCCGCCGCCCCTCCGCGGCTGCCAGGGGCACCTGCCCTTACTCCGGTGCCTCCAGCTCGGAGTCCCGTCCTCAGCCGTCTCCGGCAGTGTCTCGTCCCTTCCCGGACGAACCCCGCCAGCCTCTCCCGACTCTGGTCGCCAGAATCTGCCCCTAAACCTTCGCCCTCTCGGGGGCTCGCTCCCGTCAGGGCTGTGCTTTCCGCAGCCCATCCAGCACAGCCTCCTGCCCCCCGTGTGTAACCCCTGTCCCGGGGCTCCTTCGAGATGTGCGAGGCTTCCGTGCCTTTGTCTTGGCCGGGTACAGCCGGACCTTGAAGGAATGTTTTCTAGCGATAAAGCGTGACTGCAGCCAGAGGTTTATCCCGAACTGTGTTCCCTCTTGTAAACACAGCAGAATGGCAATGCTGGTGCCACCGCTCTATTTTGGAAACATGGACAAGTTCTGGCTGTTAACTCTCCCGCTACCGCGCAGGTTGTCTTTGACCTTGTGTACCAGTGCTATCGAGATAAAAGCAGACAAAGGTGTTCAAGGATGCGTTTGTCTAATTTGCCCTGATATCTAAGAATTCAGCTTGTTTTAATAGCTGTAATTTTTGATGTTAAATTGGCAGAAGACCGTCTGGGCTGTGTGTGATGCAGAGAGAGGCAGGTGTAGCATTTGTGGATGTGTGTGTGGTGTGGCATCCTTTACCCTTGACGCTTCAGGAAATACACCTTTATAGCTTAGTTAGAATTGAAGAAGTCAGAAACCAGGGTATTTTAGACTATCTTTTCCCAATATGTTACTGCTTATTTTCATGAGTTTCTCAATTGGTTTGCTTGGTCTCCGCTACCCTTCCAGTCAACTGTTTCAAAGAGAAGTGGAGAGAAATCCGGACTGGTATTTGAAAGAAGACGTTCTGTGCTGAAAGAGTGAGAGTAGAACCAGTTAAATTGCTTGTATTTACCTGAGAAAAGGTACAGGCATTTAAGAGTGAAACATGAATCACAGGCCATCTTTGGTTCTGAGGATTTTAATGCTTAAAAAGTATTGTTTGAAAAAACAGTAAATTGTTTTCTGTCTTCTTGAAGTGAAAGTCCAAAGCAGTTCTAATTTAATTACGGTTACCTTGCTATTCACTACAGCTGTTTAAATCTGAACTATGTCTAGTGTGCATTCTTAGTTGTGATTTAGCTGACATTTAATCACTGCACTGAATGCATTCACCTCCAAGTGATCTTTGGAATAATATGTGGCATTCAGACCCAAAGTGAGTGTTCTTTAAAACAAGAACTTATACAGTAGATGTGAAAGATAATGTTGGAGTGGAAAATAACTGAGACTTCTGAGTGCTAACTTTGAAAGCTTCTTACAGATTAAAGTTATTTTGGGGCTTAAGAGAGATTGAGAGAAGATTATTTATATCAATTTATTAGTTAGGCAGCATCACGTCTTTTTCTTCCCTCAGTTTTCTCTCACTTCTTAAAGTTGTGTTTCTTCTGTCGTGAAACAGACCTGAAACATGAGTTATCTTATTTCTTTGTTTCTAAGTTTCAAAATGGTTTGGGGAAAACTACAGAATAAATTAGGTAATAGGAAGAAAGGCAATAAAGTAGCGTGGTGTTTGTCTCATAGAGTTTAGTTTAATAATTTTTTTTCTAAGAGAGCTTGTCATAGACTGCTTGAAAAATGTTTCATGAGAGATTTACAAAGTAATTTTCTCCTATTTTACAATACGTGCAATAGATAAGAAGCTTCTCAACAGCATTATCAGTATCAGTCAATGATAGCATCTAAATAAACATCTTTTGTGAGTTTAAGCTGTTTAAACAAGTGGTAAATGTCTTCAGCTGTATCAAAGTAATTTTCATGCAGCAAAACCAATTTAATTTCTTCTTAAAAGCAAGGAAAAGAGTCTGCAGGGTGAGAGCAGAAGAAAAACCCCTTGCACATGGTAACGGAGAAGCTTGTGGGAGTGCTTCTGGGAGTTTATTTTTAAGCTTTTCCGTTAGGGTGGGCACTTATGTTCATGTAATGTTGTTTTTGTCATTTTGCTGTACTTACATGTAATTGTAGGGACTTCTTTGTGCCCTTACAGCTGGGGAAAGTGAAGGTGTGTGCAAAATCCAGAGGAGTGCTGGCCACAGTTCCTTACCGTGACTGTACTTTGCCCAGCTGCAGAAGCATTTTGAAGTGAGTGCTCGCCTCAGAAGAGGAAGTAGACAAGCCATGATTATAGTCTAGCTTGGGAGTATTCTAGATATTTACTTTTACTCTCTCACGACTTCGCTGTTTTTAAACACTTTAGGCAGTCCTTCTTGGGCTTGGTTGGACTGTTAGCTGAGCTGATCCTGCATGCACATCTTGGTGAGAGAAGGTAGTTGTTCTTCATCCTTTTGCTCTGAAGAAAAAAAACAATAAAGACTTCGGTGTTTTCTGTAGGTGACTGGCATTCAGGTTTTACTGAGGTGCAGAGTTGATGAAGCTGAAGAATTGATATTTTTCTTCATAAGAATTACAAATTACACTTAATAGAAATGAAAGTATTGCAACAAACTGGGAAAGAGCATTTTAACGAAGCCAAGGCCCTGTTTCATATAACCAGCTCTCAAGTTATGCCTGGAATTTCTACTTTTACTATACCGAAGCACAGCAGGTTTTTTTCTCCCCTCTGAGGAAACACGATACCAGATCTTGTTGTGCTGGTTATTCAAATAATTTTTTTCAAACTTGGCAGTATGTTGCTGTTCCTTTTTTTTTTTTTCAAAGAAGTTTTATTACAGTCTTCCCATTTAGGAACTGATAATTCCTGCCTTCCACCCACCTGCCTGAGCTATTCTCAACTCTGCTGCTGGGAGAGGCCTATTGTTTCAGTCAGGCACAGAACTCCTGTCATGTTTGCAGTTACATCATTGATTCTCAGGCTGGAGCTCAGACTCAAATGGTGCTGTTGCTCAGCAAGAAAAGGCCTGTTCTCTTCAGGGGGAGATTGTTCAAATTTGGTTGTGTAGAACCTTGTTTCTAATCAAGAAGTGAAAGTGCAGACTTACCTTTATCTGAAATGTGCAGATCTCAGCTTCTGGATTTGTTAGCCCATGATATGGAAGCTGGAGCTTTCAAGAGGAGTGTGTTACTATCAGCCCCTATAAAATCTTCATGCTCTCAGTTTTCTATTCTTTATAGGTCTATTTTTCTGTCATGGGTAGCCTTTACACATATTTTTTTCTTTCTAAGTATTGACTGGGTACCCAGTAATCTTTTTGAAGTTTATTACTAAGGAAAAGAAAGATCAGGTAAAAGATTAAAGTGATCTTGAAATAGAAAAAGACATGGTAAGACAGGTCTGGAATCTACTTCTGATTTATTCATTAACTCATCAAATGAATAGCCATTTGCAGTGAAATATCCATCAGGAATATAAAATTTGTGACAGGAAGCATGTTCATTTACTGAAAAATAGAATACACTCTTTGATCCCTTCAGTTTCATGTGATTGGAGTGGAACTTTTGCCCGGGCAAGTCATTCATAACTTACTACCCCTTTTAGCTTTGCCTCATTCAGTGGAGAAGGTGAAGGAAAGCTCAATGCTGAGCAAGCTGAAGAGATGGACCGAGACACAGAAGAGTGGGTTGTGTTAATTTTTAACATGCTTTTGGTCAGTGTCCATCCTTAGTGCCTCCCCCAGCTAGCTGACTTTTATGTATTAATAATCACTACTCTTGCTTAACAGTACTTAGATATCCAGATTTTTATTTTATTCACTGCTGACTTCATAAGCACTTGAATGGATTAAGACTTGTTGCTCTGAATACTCCTCTTCTACTTTCCTGACACCTTGAGGTTTTTGCTTTGTCAGCACTGCTCTTTTGATCTAGTGCAGAGCAGCTAGATGGAACGAGTTTGTTCTGTATAAGGATTCCTCATCTAGAAAGTTTTTTTTACTTTGGCTTGTCAGAGCCTGAATTCACTGATCTGTGGATCACTGTGATTAATTTCTCTTAATAGGGCTTGTCTCTTCAAGTGTGTGTGCCCTCTATATGTATGTGTGTATTTCCTACTGCTCTGAGTATATAATTTCAGAGACTAGATAAGAAATGTGGTCACCAATATGTAAAAACATTCATAAAATGGTAATGTATTAGGCCTAATCTTTAACCAGGCCTGCTAACTTCTGTAAAGTGGTGAGCTGCACATTTTCACCAGAGTTTTCCTCAACACCCTTTCCTATCTATTCAAGTTATGACCTCCTGGGTGATGCTGCATGTGAAGGGCACTTTATAAAGGAAATGAGAGAAAAGAAAATATGGGAGCTTAGAAGATAAAAAGTGAGACTGTAACAGTGACTTGCCTTTTGTATCTGGATCATAGAGCGGTTTGGGTTGGAAGGAACATTAAAGACACCAGTTCAAAGATCGCAAAGCTGCTTTGGTTCTTAAATGTGATTGATGAAGTGCATGTGTTGTCTTCAGAGCAGTTTCTTATTGCAGCTGTTTGAAGGGAAATAATGTGTATAAGGGTAACAGGAAAGAGGAGAGGAAATGCTGAAGGAAGACACTTTGATCACCTCACTCTACATGAAAGAAGTTTCCATAGCTACCCAAACTGAACAGCTGTCACCTGTGTTTTCAGGTGGATACTCACCATGTGTAACATTTCTAATTCCATTTAAGTGCTCATCACCTAAAGAAACAGAGGAAGATTTAGGATCCACAGGCAGTAATCCCACAGGTAATTGGCATGTTCCACTTTGTGCATGTTAAATTGAGTTTACCTGTAAGACTTTGGAGTATCTTTTTTTTTGCCTTACACAAACAGGACATTTGGTGAATATTAAGAAAACCAATTTCCAGAGCAACGCTGCAGTTCTTAAACATTTGCCTGAACCAAATCTAGTTCAGGTCAGTGAATAAGCTATCGTGAGGCAGCGGTGTTCCCATTGTTCTTTTGTGCACCCATTGAATCAGGGTATTTAACTCCTGTTCTGAAATCTGGTTTGGGCAGGTGGATTTGCTCTGTGTGGAGACCTGTTGACACTGTTGGTGGTTTATTTGCTCTTCTCCATCGTTTAAAGGTTTTCAACGTAGCCCTGTGAGGTGTGGCATGGCATATCATAATGTTTTTCTCCTTTCCCTTCTTTTCCACTTGTCATCAGGCTCTCAGAACTACAAGACTTAAGGCGCTAAATGAGAGCTTGAGTTATTAAAGTAAAAAATAACATTTAAGCAAAGTCTTGCTTTCACATCTGGAATGTGAACAAAATAATACTGTCCTGAGGGGGATATTAAAGGTGAAAATGTTTTCAGACTAATGCCTGTTCATTTTGAGGCTGGGAGCTTCCCAGTGAACTCTGTGTTTGAGTGGAGAAGACACCAACAAAATGAAATTCACAGTGAAGGGTGGCTGATGTGGGAGGTGAGAGAGGAGGGGACTTGCAGACAGTAATAATAGGAATGAGATTTATTCTGAGAGAGCCTGTGTCACAGCTGGGATTTCTCTGCTTTTTGGAGTTTCACTTCCTGTTTTAAAAATAGCAAACTCTATACTTCATATTTTGTATTTCTGCCTTCATGACTGCTAGTCAAGCACAGTAATGTTCTAATATATTGCAAACTAGATAAGTATCTGAACAGAATTTAGCAGAAAACTGTCAGAACTCCTCAGGTTCAGACACAGGGTTTATATCTGGAAGGATGTTTTGCTGATTAAGGTGGTCATTGCACAGCATTATAACCCTATGGGCCTGTATTTTGCTCCAGTATGTGGGTTTAATTTGCCACATGATGCATGGCCAGGAAAGGGTGCTTATATGGTGTAGTGTGTTCACAATGAATTACTCTCCGTGCATAGAATATTTTGCCAGGGCATGCAAAGTGTACCAATTTTGTTTTTAAAAATATACTGTTTCACAGTTACCAGGGGCCCTAGGCTTTTTTCCCTGAAGATTTCCTGGATTTAAACAGATCAGTGAATGTCAGTTTATGACTAGAACTGACACAAAGATACGGAAGGACTGTGAGGCAGGGGAGTGTCAAGGGGAAGGTGGGCCCCACTCCTTGTGCAGTATCCAGCTGCAGGAGGAGAGCTCCCCATCTGCCCTGCCTGATAGCTGCAGCAGCTACCCTGCTGACCCGTGTGGTGCAGTTACCTCTGGTTCACTTACAGGTTTTGGTTTAGGAGCCAGTCCTAAGCTTCTTCACATACCTTCCAGTTGTATCCCAGCTGCAAGGCAAGTCCCTTGAAATGCAAGGATGCAATTAATA